>BMAW01021878.1:364447-391903 GCA_019974015.1 Nephila pilipes
ACACATATATGTGTGTGTGTAAATTGTTGCATAAACTTATCGTTCTATACATGAAGAATAAACCGCAGATCTGCACTCACCGATTTAACCTCCTCAATCTCGACTAATCAAAATCTTCTCTACACAGCGGAATCAAGTATATGTGTCATATTGTAAAATATACATAGACTATTTTTGAAGCATGATTTCGCTTTTCTATCTTAACATGTTGATTTTAGTGATTTGAAAAAATCATAAATTTTCATTGAGGTTTAGGGAAATTTTTCAGTTAAATTCAATTTCATTTCCAAGATTTCTTGTCGTCCTATCTTCGAACTTTTTCTTAAAATAAAAAGACTAATACAAGAATCATCATTCCGAAATTCCAGCATTTTGACATTCTGGTACAATGTAATCGATTACCTTAAGACATAAAAATCTATTTTTATATTTTGTAGGAGTTTGAAAAATTAAGAATTCTTAGAAATATTTAACCTAATTTTATAAACTAAGTCTCTTCAAATGTAAGACGTGACATAATATATATTCAATCTACAAAATATATTTCAATACCCTTTCAAACATTTAAAATACCACTCTTCCTTTTAAATCTGAATCAAAATGTATACATCTAATTTTCTTCTGATATTTATAACATTATGGTTTTATGTGAGTAGATATATAATCATAAATCTTTAATATTTATTATTTAATTAAAAGATTTCATAACACTGAGTCAAAATATGGCTTTTGCTTGTAAATTTATTTTAATTCACATTATAATGAAAATCTTTCTTTTTGACAAAATTATTTATCAAATGAGTGATACTAGATTAATAAAAATGTTTTACCATTTGTTAAAAAATTTTCATGTACAAGATATTCATAATAGTTGACATTGGTCTGTTGAAATACTATTTTTCGTAGTTTTCAAAAATTTAGATTAACTTACTTCAGTAATGTAGTACTACACAAAAGCGTTTTCAATGAAACTGTAAAAGCGAGACTATCTCGATAAATACACCTGGAATGGTGATATGTTCTAAATTTATACACTGTACCAAACGCGGTACCTTTAGGTTCAAATCGATTGTAAATCAATCCTATAAATTTTGTCACGTTGGGTGTTTGGTAATTAAACTCTATATGAGGAAACCGCGAAGTTCTGTTGTTTTTCGCAGGAAAACACAGTTAGTCTTAAAACTATTTCATTATAACATTTTTTCAATCCATCATCTTGCAAAATACTAATCTGTATTAGCCGACCACTTTAAAAATTAGGACTTTGAAGAATTTTTAAGGTTAAAATGGTAATATAGTTATATTAAAAACTATTCATACCTACTGATTTTCTAGATGGATCTAATGATTCATAAGTGGCATGAAGTGTAAAAGAGAGAGAATTGAAAATATTTTAATTATTGCTTTAGACTCATTAATTGATCAATTTAAAATAAATAAGTAGAAAATAATCGTAGATAACAATTATTCACACTCAGAAACATTGAAAATAGACGTACCAAGAAGAAGGGAGCTACTTTACGAAATCTGCAAAGTAGTTGAATGACGACTGATGTAAAATTATTTAAGTTTGGTGCCACGCGCAAGACCAATACATCTGCAATGGCGCTGCAGTCAGGAAGTGGGTCCTATATAAACCGGCGCATAGTGGAAAATCGTAGCCTAACTAATCACATTCCGATTCCATTAGACACAAGATTAGCGAAGAATACATGTAGATGTGGGGAGAGGACATTTTGTAAGGTTAAGTAAGTTTGAGAGGACCTATTATCGGCATAAAACCTCATGCCTTCAACGCGCGGTTGCAAACCAGGTCATTCGTCGAATGTACCGCTCGAACAGAGCATACCCAGGTGCGGGGAACGAGTCTGAGCAGCTAGAAGAAAAGGCATGAGGCTTAACGTCTTCTTAATGTTAAATAATAGGACTATTGAACATATTTTCAAGTAGAAAAATGTCTAGTATTCAAAAATTACTATGGATATAACATCATACAATTATTTATTAAACGGCCTCTTAGAATTTTATTTTCTTAAAAAAAAATATGCAAATTGCCTTTATGTAAAATGGATATTCATTTCTATGTTAACATAGAAACGAAATATACAACACATTTTCACAAGAAAAAATTTATTAATTAAGCAGAATTGAATTAGTTAGAAATATGCGCTTTCTTTAATAGGCGTGCAAATTATAATGTTATAGTTAATCAATGTCTTAAATTTCAGTTATTTTTATAATTATTGATGTGTTTCTAATAGTCTGTACAGAAATAATTTTCTGAAAACACTTTGGCAAGAAATTTTATTTTTTGAACATTTTGAAAATGAAATCGCCAAATGATATTATAGCAACTTGTAAATTGTGACAAATGGTAATAAAGAGAAAGCTTTATGTATTCACAGAAGCGTCAGACGAACTGACCACTATAAACTCTCGATTCGGGAATATTTTGATGTGTTTATAAAATTTATTTGTATTGTAATTTTTAAAAATAGTTAATGTTAAATAAAAACTAATTAAAATAATGCTAAAATTAATGTTTTAATCTACTAAAGGGAAATGAGAGAATTAACGAATTAATGATGAACTTTACGAAATCAATTAAAAGTTTATTTAAACTTTCTTTTTTATCTTAAAAATGCAACAAAATACAAATTAATATTTACATGAATATAAATATGAATTTTAATTTGATCAAGATGCATTAATGAATTTATTTACTTCAACAAAGATACTTTTGACATTTAATTATTTTTTTCAAAGGAATTACGCATCTCACAAAATTAAGTACTGAACACTAGCATAAGATTGATAATGAAATCTTTTTACTAACAAAGAATTCAAATGTGGCTTTATTTTTTTTATGCTTAGATGTGTCAATATTACAATATATTTGTATTTATTACGAAATCATGCGATGAAATTTTAATTGTTCAGTAATATTTTATTGTCTTGAATGAAAGAAACAAAAATCACAATGCTAGCTGTCAAAAAGTAATTTTCTTTTTTGAGATTAATATATATACTGAAGAGAAGAACAAGTAAGATATTGGTAGCAAAAACAAAGAGAAAAGAAAATTACTACCAAGTGCATTTCATTTGAACTTTAACTAAGTGTTATCAGCAATATACATTATATTTTAACAAATGTTGCATCTGTCATAAATGTATATTATTAAATACACATTATATTTTGAATTTTACTAAGATAATAAATTATCAAAAGATTATGATAGAAACATTTATATTTATCATTTCAATCTCATTTCATAGTCTTTAAATTATATATACATTTCCATGAAGGAAACTGGAGCTGAATCTTGTTGAAATTGCTTTCAGCGTTACAAAATATAAGCTATATCCTAGGCAAATCATTTATGTTATGTTTGGAAGCTCAAATAGAAAATAAAATGAATAATTCTGATCACTGCATTTTTTGACTACTGCATCATATGTTTTTTTGCTTTCTTTCACTCTTCGACTTAGTTTCTTTGAGGTAAATTAAGCATCACGTCTTTCATTTTCCAGCTATTTGACTGTTTGTATCTGCTGTTTCATCTTTGTATACACCGGCACCTTCCGATACGTCTCGTCTTCTGTTTTATGCTTACATCATTCTTCATCATTGTAGTCAATATTGTACAAGAAGTTTCAGTTTAAGGTTATGGAAAATAATTGACTTTATACTGGCTTAGTATGGTATTATTTACACGTTTGCTATTTCTCATAATGTTACATTCTATATATATAAATTTAGGAAACTGAAACGTATAATCCATAAGTAATCTGATCCAACTTATTTTATGATAACTATGTACGAAAACAAATGCATGAAATTTTAATTAAATTAGATGGATAATTAAGCTATTACCTAATCAATGAAGAACTTTACAGTCTCATGTGCTTTCACATTCCTTTTTTATTATTATTAACATTATCAGCATTCCGTTTTTCTAGCAGTACAATCGAATTTAAATAAATAAGCGCTATATTTGAGATCATTAGCATTTCACTCATTAAACTCTCAAATTATAATTAGGTTCAAAAGAATATATTGCAGACTTAGACTTATAGAATACCGTATATATTATTCAGGCCATTAGATCAACATTGAGACTTGGAGGGGACTTATCGGATGGTTCCCCGATAATATAACTAAACATATAGGTTTTCTGCACTGTTTATAATTAGAAAACAAATTTGATCGAAAAATTGATTTCTTTGAGAACATTTCAGAGGTTGAATTAATTTCTAAGTATGCAAATAGGTCTCAAAATTCAAAAAGGAAGATAGGATGTCTATGTTTCAAATTTCATGAGTTTGTCTGAAAGTGATAGAGAAAAGCAAAACTAATTTTTTTGATACTTTGTACTAATGAAAAAATTTCTGAGAAATTTTCCTTCAACTAACTTTTGAGACTTTTTATGAGAATTAGTTGAGAGTTCACCTTGTGTATCAAATGTATCGTCTTATATAAACCAACATTGCTATATATAAAAGTGTAGTTAATAGGAAAGAATGAATCAGACAGATTGAACGTTTGTACAATGTACAAAGATGAAGGTTCGTATTATGAAGAGTGACATGATATTGAGTGCAGGAAAATAAATTAGTGATTCATGTAGCTGATATTTGACTCAGATCTAGTTTAAAAGTAAAATTTTTGACTCAGGTCCAATTTTGCTATAATTGAGAATCATGTGAAAATTTAAGTATAATCTAGGTTGAAGGTCATGAGCTTTTGTAGTTTATCCATCATTGTAATGGTTGTCATTCTTATAACACGAAAAAACTATTTTGACTTAACTAATTCTTTCTTAGTTAAGATTCATTGAGTTTCTGATGACTAGATCTAAGTAGCGAATCGGGGAATGCAAAAATCCGCCCACTATGCCTACCCTTGCATCTCATTCTAATTCTAATATTGAATTTCAAAATTAAATTATGAATACTAGATAAAGTGATTTTTCTATTATTCTACTCCATTCTATTTTTCTGGTTCCCAATTTTATTTTTTTTTCTCTTCCTCGAAACGCTGAGCTTTTGAATGAAGCCTGATTAAACCAGAATGTGTACGGGATCTGACTTTTATGAAGGCTTTTTGGAGGTTTTCTAAGAAACAAACAAAAAGAATTGTGATAATAGAAAGTTCGAAGTTGACGTTCTATTGGCTGATCCCTGCTTTCCAGGAAATACTGGCGTAGGGGCTTCATTTGATCTTGCACCTCAGCTCACTTTTCTTTGCTCTGCAGATAGATGTGTGAGTGATCCTTCCTACGGATTTTCTGTGTATTTCTGCTGTGACTCAGATCATGCTGTTCTTTGTGAATTCGAACTTTTCGTTTGAGATTGATTCTAGTAGAACTACTTTTTGATTTCTCAATAAGAGAGGACGAGTGAAGAATTAGCCTAGTAGCGATGTCTGACATACTGGAATTTTGAAAAAGATTTTGCAACTTTGTACATTAAATGATGTGTAGAGATTATGTACATAAATTTGTTGAGGGGTTCATATTTATAGGCGGGTGTAGAAGTTTGGAGAGGTAGCTGTGTTCATATCATTGACTAGGCTGGCAAAATGAATGTTCATCATAGTGCCCTCTATTGCTTTTACGTGCGACATTAACAATCAAATCAAATTATTTAATGGGAAAAATTATCACATTTTCTTATTTCGTTTAATGTTTGCTTATATACTTTGAAACAGGCATAAATAAAAAAAACTATTTGTTTAAAATCTAAGTAGTTTCTCTGGCATATGCTCTCTTTAGAAATGCTGTTCGTACTATTGAGTAGCATTTGGTTTTTATATTTTAATATAAAAAGAAACTAAAAGAGTAGGACAAAGAAGATAAAATTTCAAATTTGGAAAAGATAAAAGTATTAACTTTACAGGCAAAAGTATTTTTCTAATGACATTATGACAATAATAATTTAAACCAAACCTAACTACGAGAAGAACAATAAAACGAAAATAGTGAATATCTAAAATTTGTATTGAAACTATTTTTTGAAGGAGGAGGAGAGTCTTTATAATAAATTTGACTGAAAATCCAAACAGTATCCCTAATTACCCTTATCTTTAGCTTCCGCATAGATTCTTAAATAATGGGAGTTACTGATAGGTTTAAGTAAGTTAATTCAAGAGACAAAGTAGTAAGTAATAAATAATATAGTTATCCAATATATCTATTTAGTAGAAATAAAATCTAAATATTACAATTAGTTTCTTTGATATGATAAATAATATACAAATTTTATTACTTAAATATAATTAAATAAATATAAATGAACTGCTAAATAATCCATTATATTGATCGTCTTTTATAAATTAAATTTAAATCTTCAAAACGAATATATAAGCAATGTTTCTTTTGATAGAAACCTGAAAGCTATTCATCTATTTAAATTTTTTTATCCACATAATTATTCCTCAATTATTTATTTATTTAGGTTACTTTTCCATTACTTCTTATCTCGCCTATAATATAAATAAGTTTAATCTTAATCTTCAACATTTATAGTCTTCCTTTCCTTTAAATTCCTTTTACTGAGAGAAAAGGACTTATATATTAGTATAACTTTGCATCTCCCTTTCAAAGGAGAGAAGAGAGTACAATCCTCATTACAATAAATCAAAGGAGATCTTCAATTTAGCCAACTGTAAGACCTATAGTGTTCTCCTCATTACCTGACTGTACAGAAGTACAAATAGGCATCTATTATCGCCAAAAGTGACATTCACAGCCACAAGCATGCTAAAAAGTCTTGGAGTACATAGCGCCTTCTACGTGTAATCATTCTTATTCACTCGAGCAATCGTTTTAAAGGATGATCGGTAATCACATCGATCCAAGTAATACAACCTCGAAACAATCAGAAATCAGTTGTTCCGAAGCATTTCCAGATTCATTGGCTGGAAGCTATTACTGCAACAAAGCCCCTTCCGTACTACTTTTAATACGCATTGGCGACTCCTCTGCTTTAGGGCCGTAAGTCAGAGACTGTAGGAATGAACATATAAGGCAAGACGTGATGTTTGAGATGATTCTGTTCTCTTAGTGGACAGATGGTAACTGCACGGATGAGAGAATACCCTGGGAAAGTAGAATTTCCAACCGTACTCTGTGACATGACATCTCCCACAATCAGGCGTAATGGGCCAGTGGAGAGTGGCATAGCCTAGGATGGTACACTCTAATTATATGTAGGCTTGGAAAACTTAAAACCGTCAGCGTTATGTTGAGAAATTTCAACCTTACCATGGGTCATTTTTAAATGGTCTTCCGGGAAAATATTTTAGCTAAGATAATGTAAATCTGTCATACAGAGGAGTATCTCTATCTTTCAACGTTATGTTCAGACTCGCCATTCAATGCCAGACTGTTTCACCTAGAGCATGAGGACACAGCTGAAACTCAGATGCCGCTATGTTTACTCTTTTTCTAGTGATTGGAGGGCTGTTCGGGAGTTGAGGGTTGTACCCTGGACAACATCAACGTCTAATCAACCTGACATATGTTTGTCAGGCAAGTATTTGCTAGAGGCGGTCCGACGCGTTATCTGAAGTTGCACTGTATTTTGTCTAATTGTCCAACTTATATTTGATTACTTCTTGTTTTGGGAATCAAGTGAATCTCTAATCTGGTATTTATGTGTAATAAATTTCTATTCAATACGAAGCTCATTCTTGGTTCCCTATTTTTACTAACTGAGAGTGAATAATTATGAGCAGAAATAAGACTAAGTACAACAAAACAAGTCGATAGTACATTGTAAGAAAAATCTTTATTTACATATTTGTATGTCTTTTCCGCTTTAAGAACATGGTTCAACTTATTGTTATAACCTAGATAGTAAAATTAAAATTCACTTTCAGAAGTTCATATAGTGAATCAAATATCTGTTTTCTACTTTATTTTTATGCTTATTTTCTAACCCCGTGTTGTATGATTTCCAGCAATACACCTTAAATAAAAAGCATCTCTTTCTGATGACGATTTATGTAGTGTTAAAAGTGCACACACAGTGGAGATAAATAAGAGAACAAATAGCTAAACTGATCCTTCAATTTCATGTTTCTTGTCCTTTGATAATTGAGATAACAAGGTTTATTTAACATGCAGAGTCTTGAATTTTCTCTGCACACCAATCTCTAACGGAATGCTGTACCATAGAATCAGTTTGAACTCACTGCTAAGTGACTTTTACCTACAAAACATAATTCCATCACATGTCTAATAATATTTCAATAGGTATAAAATAAAAGATTCTGTTCACATTTTGTAGTTAGCATCCTCGTTTCCTTCACAGAATGTATAACAAGTCTTAAAGTTGTTAATCAAATCTTGAGAGGGTATATTCAGAACGGTGATACCTAATTAATTCATTTCATAAGTGTGTACTAGCATACAAGTACTGCTATATTCAGAAAAGATTTGTATTTTTAATTGTATCTTTGTGTGAATGGCTCAGTGTTTAACGTTGGTTTCCAAACGAATCTTCTACTGTTAAGTACACCCTTGAGCTCAGTCGTACAACCATCATTCTAAGTGTTTTAACACTTTAATGAGGGCTATTGCTGCCAACGGAAACGGTTCTATTTGTAGCAGATTAAGATGCTCATAATTTGTATATTGAAACTTCCAATTGTAAAGATGAACGGAATGAAAATTTTCCAAGGAAATGGAACACTACAAATATAGTTCGACTAAATGTTCAAATTAAACTAATAATCTCTAATTACATAAAATAGTGTTCTATAAAGATAAAAATTTTAAATACCATATTATAAATTTGATATGTTGAGAGAGAAAATTTTACTTTACCGAGCAAACGAAATAAAATAAAACTCAGTTTAATATATATTTGCTAAAAGTTAAGTTAATTGCAAGAATGTAGCTTAATTTTATTAAACCTTTTTTTCTGATAGTGTCTTAATATTTACTATTTTTGTTTTAGCAAGTAGCTAAGACCCTGTTACACAATGTTTATTCATTAATTATTTTCATTTGGTAAATATGTCGATTACAAATAAGCGAAGATTTCTTATTTATTTATTTTAATCAGAAGCAAGAGAACACATATAGTGTTCGACAAAAATATTTAACACTGTAACATCAAATAAATGTGTAATTTTATATAAAGAAGTAAACAGTATAATTTTAATTACATATTGTCTATGTTTCGTCTAAAAGTATACATTCTCATACGATTTCATTCACTAGATTGCACTGTCTTTTATCTATAGAGAATGTCATAAAATTAATATTAATTTTTGTCAATATTTCAAAAATGGGAACTCTAACAAATAACAAATGAATAAATAAATAAAATTTATAACAGATCGGTGTCATAATGATATATTTGAGCAATACGAATTATTTACATGAAATCATTTTTATTTCATATCTTACGCCAGACTTTTATTCATTTTGTATAATAAGATAATACAAATAACAACTGACAATATGGAAGTAGTTTTGTAATATTCAAAAGTTAAATCATGCTAAAATAATGATGACTCGCAAATTTTTCCATAACCATTGAATTTTGCGTAATTACAACAGAAAAATTTGATAATTATAGAACATCACGTGATAGTTTCAGAAATATTAAGGATAATTTAACAGCACGTAAACAGAAGGAAGTCCATCATACAGGGCTACCCACGGTTTTAAAAGTTAAACTTTTACTGAAGAGAAAAGTGAGAAATATAGTCCTTCCCTGAATCACGATTTAAGAAAAATAAATAAAATAAGAAAGAATAGTAAAATGAGGGAAAATGTGAAAAGGAGATAAAATAGTGATCGGTGATCAAGAGAAATAAAATAAAAACAATAGTCAGTGAAAAGGAAACGCACATTTTCCTCAGCCTTAAGAATAAATGGTGAGGATAATGTCATGCAACAAAAGGGCTGCTGGAAAGCCTCCATTACACTTTACCATTTCCTTCTACTCTTAGTCCGCGTTTTAAAAGTTTTCCCGCCCCACATATTCATATATGAGAAGGAAAAGAGCCCATGCCTAGCAAAAGAAATATATATGTCCATATATATGAACGGGAAGAAAGAGGAAAAAGAATATATATAAAGAAAGAAAATGAAAATGAAAAGGTCTTAACTTGGAGCACTCATATTAAAGGCTGATCCGCTCCATCTTTGCGTTGAATACTGTGGACGGTATAAAACGCCTTCGTTATCTTCAGCATCTATAATTCTCCTCCGATTGCGCGACGATCTCATTGGTCCGGTGAACGGATTTGAAAAGCAATCCAGCCACACTCCATATTATCCTTCATTCTATCCCGAACTATGGCCGTCAGGGCAAGTCCTGATACGACAGCCATTGTGTACTGGCATTGCCGTAACCCCGAGCGAAGTCTTGAAAGCTCAGTCTTCTATTCTGAATGAAAACCGAAGTTCCCAAAATCAGTAATCCCTAAAGATCCGCATCAAAAATTTGAGCATAAGTCCTCCTTATCCGCCAGTAAACCTGACCTTTTATATCATGATCCTTTCAGTTTCTTTTCACTCTCTAAGCTCTGATATGGTTCAGACCTCTCCCGTAAACTGGTGAAACAAATCATCCCAACGTGTCTGCTTAAACAATGTTTCTATCCTCTTCCTTATGCTAATCCATTAATTGAAGTTGAACCTTGTTATTAAACCGATCATCGAGAAACTGTTCTATTTATAAACCATGCAACTGTGGCTTAATCCAGCGTCAGCTATTCTTTAAAATAGGCTGAACGAGTGGAATTGATTCAGTGCTGAACTCTCCATCTGAGTGCCGTGAACTCATTCACTTCATTAACCTCACAGGATATGCAAAAACCTGATCTCTCATATTTCCAGAAAAACCTTGAACTTTGCACCTAGAGCATTAAAAGAAATTATTAACAGGATATAAAACGTCTACACATTTGTTATCTCACAGGACGTCACAATAAACATTTCCTTCCCTGAAAGACGCGCCCTTTAAAAATGAATTTGAGCTCAGGAGATCAAGACCCTTTAAATCTACAAAGGGCATCCTTTACGAAACGTACAAATGATTTAAAACCCAATCCATTACTACAAATCCTTACTGCATTTAAATATATTAGAAACAATAAGTAAAATTGAAAACCACAGTCAGTTCCTTGGTAGGCACCTGCATCCTCTGTTGTAGATGTAGGGCCACCCACTCTTTTTATTCTTACTGTAGAAGTCTCTTGTAACTGGCTTCATCAGGACATTAGACCTTTAATCGGGGTTCTCCATTCTCAAAACTGTTGGCTAGAAATCTCCACCACTCCAGGCAGAGTCGTTCTCTGGGTTTGCAGGAATAGCGAGAAGCCACCTTGATCACAGTGTTTTTGAATAATAGAAATACCACGCCTCTTCTTTGGGGTGGGAGAATAAGATGGATTAGATAAAACTGCAATTGTCCACATCTTTCTAGCCTTGAATATCATTAGGCATTCATACTGCAAATGTCTAATAGAAACTGAGGATTGTGGGTAGCTACCGACTGATAATCAGGAACTATGAAAGTTAGATGAGGTTGAAGGGGCACTCTGGTATAATTTTATTTATTTAAGACTGTAATCTGTGAGATTAACTGCATCTCTGTAAATTTCAATTGACAACAGCCAAATGATCTGATGGTACAGTATAAAAAGAAGCCAATCATTGATGAGAATAGAGAATAAAGAATTGAAAATAATGACTTAAATGGTGAAGAAGACCAACATTTGGTAGGTTTATTTAAAGGCTTATTGAATAAACAAGATTACTTTAGCATAATTTACATTCCTGAGATTATTTTCATGAGGTTTCTCAAACTTAGATATTTGATGAATAATTTTATTTTTGTGTGTTATGTGTGTAACGCGAGCATGTTTGAGTGAACCTGACTAAAATCTGGCGAGTTTCTTATTTCAGTGTGACGTCTATAGGGATGCACGGTGGCCATACAAAGACAAAGAAGGCGCCCTTCCTCCTGAAAAGGCGATTCACACTTCTAAATAATAAACAAACAATGATCTCATTGGTCTCTTCATGTGTAAATTCAAGGAGACCATGAGAAATATCCTGACTTTAAACTTTTCATGAGATCGTCGGGAACCACGGTTAATGGCTTAATATGTAACTGCGGGACCATGAGAGGCAGTCAATACAAACGTGATGGAGGAGATGACTCAAAATGAACTCGCTGGAACGAGATCAATCTTGAATGTTTAACGGATGAAATGTCCCTTTTCGTATGGAATACATAAGTCAATCCTAAAAATTTAGAAACTTCCAGAGAGTGAATATATGAAAAATTGAGAAGACTCATTCTAAAATGATCCTTGATTCAAATACTTACGATTCATATATTTACATTTGTTTCTTTGAACTGGTTCTTCATAATCAAGATGGTTCTGAAAATTTTCATTTACTTTTCATGACTAAAAGTAATATGGTATATGTTCAATTCAATGTTCTTATAATTATATTAAATGAATAACTCAAAAATATTTTATCTGTGAACCTCATAATCTAAGTTTCATTTTACTCAATAATTTTGAATAAAAATACTCTTGCGTCTCTATTGATTTTCGAGGGGGAACTACTTGCTTATTAATCTCTGGGGAGATTTATATCCCACTTTGTCTGTGAAAATGTCCAAAGAAAATCAGTTATTACACACAAAAGGATTTCTGAAATCACTCTACGTGAAGATTCAGACCTTCGACAGCAATTTTCCTCCATTCATCCACAATGGCCCTGCATGCCTGCGACAACTTTAATTTTTATTTCTCCTTTGCTTTGTGCATCTTGCAGCTACAGAAAGAACACATCAAATCTTTTCTGCACCCTTCCGAGGAGCAAAAGAATGGGCAGAAAACAAAGAAAACTAAATGACCGCTGAAACGGTGAAATGCATACTCTACCAGCTAACTGTTTTGCTGAGAGAAAGAAATAGACGCTGGCTACAACGATACAAGACTGAAGAAAAAGGGAGCAGGAAATAAAATATGGGGAATCCTGGTACACTACATTACCTTGAGGTTGTAATTAAACGATATTTTCTTGGGCCCTACTAGAAGTATCTGAGACCCGTGAGTTGGCGAAGCTCAATGGAATGTTATGTCTATAAATCGCTCCTTCCATGATTTATTCCTGAATAGCACTGCCTGAAAGCATCTGCAGGCTTGTGAGCCTGAATCCACGGAACTAAAATTATTAAACATATAAATGTTGCAAAATCAGATAAAATTTAACAGAATACGAAGAAGTTTTCAGCTAAAATATAGTCTTTGACAGGAAGAATTTGATTAAAAATGATCTGAATATTTTATTAAATCTAAATGGTTGAAGAATCATCCCTATACGAGTAAAATGGATCGTAAACAAACTATGGATCTATATAGAAAAGAATCAGATAAACATTACCTTTAACAAAAAGAATTGAAATTAAGTCATAAGAATATTAATTAACAGTTAGCATAATGAACTATTTCCATTATAAAAATTATACTAGAACTAAAATGATTTTAAGAAATTATTACTTTAGCAAACATGTATTAACTTGACCCTTTAAATCTCTACTCCTATATCCGCTTAAAATCCTCTCAATTACTTGTAGGCTAGAGACTCACGCTTAACCATCAGTGTGTAAATATTCACACTACAAATCTTATAAGTTATTAAATATTTGATTAGTTTAATTAATTTGAATTAAAAAGGCAGAGAATCGCCCAAGACGGAATAAAAATAATTCATGTTTATATAAATAATTAATTTACTAACTTAAGCTTGAGAAGTATGATAAAATAAACCTTCATTTTGATACCAAAAATAATAAACTTACAGAAAATCAGAAAGTACATAAAATTGAAGTTAAATTAATTTAAGAAAGAAATTACGTTCAATAAGATAATATAATGAGAGGAAGAGAATTCACTCTCCTATCAACATTAAAACATGCTGTAACGTTACGTGTAATCGCTGAATATGAAGATCATTTCAGTTCTGGTCGGCTGTATGAAAAGATTTTAGCATTGAAAGTTGATCGTTTGAAGAAGAAACGCTGTAGTTCGCTACATTAAAACTTATTAAACGAGTGGGAAATGGAAATTTAATACGAAATCAAAGGATAGCCATGGTAGTGGATTGCTTATGAACATCGCACTGAGAAGCAAATACGAGGACTATTGAGATGGATCTTGTAATTTTGAGCCACAGTCAAGACTATAACGATATCTAAGCTGACAACCCTCTGCAAACTATACACCACGCAAATGGGGACTTGGGACCCTGATTGAACGTGCATCAGCCACGACATGGCAGAATATTAGTATCAGGGGTCAATGAAAACAACGTCGGCTGTGAGTCTATGACCATGACTACTAGGCTACCGTAGCCACTGATATATCAAGGAGAGCCGCAAGTAATTGCACTTCATATAATAAATATCAATTTTAGATGTAAGTATAAATCCTATAAAATGTCTCAAAAAGACAGGATATACAACAGTTATTGATGTGGTTCCTTAAAACAAAAATTTATTACATGACATTGTTTCCACTCCACACTTAGTTTTACTAAACATCATTTTATTCACTTCCAGAAGTTCAATTTTAAATTTCTAATTAAAAATCAATAATATCATCTTCACTTTGTGTTTGACACAATAAGTCTAATGAGGACTCCAGTGCCATAAATACACTCCATTCACCCAACCCTAAACAAAATAATTAAGACGATAGATTAAAAAGTCCAAATTCACATGGACTCTGCACAAAATAAAAGAACAGTAAAAGAAACTTAAAATAACTGTATAAAAATAGTAATAATTCTATTTAACATGAAACAAATAAAAGTGAACCGAAAGTTAATGTCCAAATAAACATATGCATTTGAATAATTAATTTTATCATCCTTAAGTCAGAATAAGAAGTTAAGCAACTGAAAAATTTATATGTCAAAGGTGCTGATAATTATTTTGAAGATGATTAAAACATGCTATATTTTCCTGAATGACATGGATTATTTTCAGTCTCAAAGAGAGAGAGTTTAAACATTATTTCACATCTACAAAATACTCTAAACTTGAAAGATTTTGATCAGAAACCTTTCGATGTTTTCGGTAGTTGAGATTTGTCCGTCTATGTGGAATTGATAACTTCCTCGCAATAGTCTGAAATGTATGTTTGAGACACCTCACATTTCTATACTTTCGATTTCAATATTGCCGAAGATTCTCGAGACTGCCTGAAATATTGAGAAGTTCATGCCCAGTCCTAAAATCCTACCTTCAAAATAGAATTCTCTGTACTGAAAGTAACTAGGATTATGATAAGTCGATAGCTTGGTATTTTGTAAAGGGATGTTTAGTTGTAGAGAAACAAGTTCAGGAATTCACTTTTGTATTATAGTTGAAATAGAATAACACACATATATATTCATGTATATATATTCATATATGTATATACATCCATATATGTATATGGTTAGCATATATATATTCATATATACATGTATGGCATATGCGTGTATGTATGTGTGTGTGTGTGCATAATGCCAATAAAAATTTTGAGAAAACGGTCTTCACGAAACAGACTACTATGAAAATCTTTGTATGAAATCTTAGATTAAAATACATAAGTCTTGTTAAAAATAAACCACATGGAAAATTTCTTAGATGATAAATTTTTCATACTGAAAACTTGAAATGAAGAAGGAATAATGACTGTAGATCAACAATTTAACTGTATTCATTTATTGCCTGAAATTTTCGAAATATGTATCTTCAAGGGAAATGCATTCCTCTTTATATAGATTTAAAATAAATTGATTTGTCTTAAGTTTGAAATGGAAGATTAAATTTGATTTATTTTTGTAGCTGACTTTATAATTTTTGCATGTAACATTTATGTTCTCCCATATTAATTAAATCATAAACGCAAAATATTGAACAGATTACCTAACTTTTCCATGAACTGAACTTTTATTTGAAGTAGCTCTTCACTGAAATCGATTTTAAACAACCTGGAGTTTAAACCAGGAGATATTAGAAGATAAAATTTAACATTTTGATCTATATAATATTCTATATAATGATTATCCAGATATCCTGAAAAGTAGCGCCATATGTAAAGACAACAAAGATTAAGCCTTTTGTTTTTATAAAGTTGTAGAAAAGGTTTTAAAGTAAAGAAATCAAACAACTTTAAGAAATTTACTACGGAAAATATTAAGCAATATAGTTAATTTACTTGAAAAAGAAGTTAAAATTTTAAAATACTTATTTGACACAACCCCAACTCATTCCAAAGTCTGATTACTAAAGAAACGAGCTTGAGTACTCTGTATTGAATAAAGCCTCTGTCTCTATTTTCAATTTACTACTTTCGTGCATATTCATCCCAAGGATAATGAATCACGTAGAAAATGTTCAGTGACCAACCATAGCCTATATTCATAAAGCTGGGACCGCAATAAAAGGTTTTAAAATATCAAACCACGACTTCACTAGGAAGCAATACGTAATCCGAACGAAGTACAACAAACACACACACACACACACACACACACACACACACACACACACACACACACACACAAATATATATATATGTGTGTGTGTGTGTGTGTGTGTGTGTGTGTGTGTGTGTGTGTGTGTGTGTGTGTGTGTGTGTGTGTGTGTGTGTGTGTGTGTGTATACTGTTGTATTAAACTTATCGTTCTATACGACAGAATAAACCGCAGATTCGCACTCACCCGATTTAACCTCCTCAATCTCGACTAATCAAAATCTTTCCTACACAGCGGGAATCAAGTATATAAGGGTGCGGAATCAATAGCTTTGTAAAAATATACATGAGAACTATTTTTGAAGCATGATTTCGGCTTTTCGTATCTTAAATGTTATGTATGATTTTAGTGATTTGAAAAAAATCATAAATATCCAATTTCATTGAGGTTTAGGGGAAATTTTTCAGTTAAATTCAATTTCATTTTCCAAGATTTCTTGTTTCGGTCCTATCTAAGAACTTTTTCTTAAAATAAAAAATGACTAATACAAGAATCATGCCATTCCAAAATGTCCAGCATTTTGGACATTTCGGTATTAAATTTAATCGATACCTTAAGACATAAAATCTATTTTTATATTTTGTAGGAGTTTGAAAAATTAAAGAATTCTTAAAAAATATTTAACCTAATTTTATAAACTAAGTCTCTTTCAAATGTAAGACAGTGCACATAATATATATATTTAATCTACAAAATATATTTCAATACCCTTTTAAACATTTAAAATACCACTCTTCCTTTTTAAAGTCTGAATTCCTTAAAATGTATACCTAATTTTCTTCCGATATTGTATACACATTATGCGGTTTTATGTGAGTAGATATATAATTCATAAATCTTTAATATTTATTATTTAGGATTCAAAATGATTTCATAACACTGAGTCAAAAATATGGCTTTCTGCTTGTAAATTTATTTTTAATTCACATTATACTGAAAATCTCGTTTTTTTAAGCAAAATCATTTATTTATCAAATGAGTGATACTAGATTAATAAAAATGTTTACCATTTGTTAAAATTTTCATGTACAAGATATTCATAATAGTTGGACATTGGTTCGTTCTCGAAATACTATTTTTTTGATAGTTTTTCAAAAAAATTTAGATTAACTTACTTCAGTAATGTAGTACTACACAAAACGCAGTTTTCAATGAAACTGTAAAAGCGAGACGCATTCAAATGATAAATACACCTGGAATGGTGTATCGTTCTCTAAATTTATACACTGTACCAAACGCGGTACCTTTGAGGTTCAAATCGATTTATGTAAATCAATCCTTAAATTTTGTCACGTGTGGGTGTTTGGTGAATTAAACTCTATACGAGGAAACCGCGAAGCTTGTTTGTTTGTCACAGGAAAACACAGTTAGTCTTAAAACTATTATTTCATTATAACATTATTTTCAATCCAGTCACTCTTGCAAAATACTAATCTTGCATAGCCGACCACTTTAAAAAATTAAAAGTGACTTTGAAAGAATTATTTAAGGTTAAAAATGGTAATATAGTTATATTAAAATACTGATTTCATACCTACTGATTTTCTAGATGGATCTAATGATTCATAATATTAAAAAGTGCATGAAGTGTAAAAGAGAGAGAGAATTGAAAATATTTTTAAATTTGCTTTAGACTCATTAATTGATCAATTTAAAATAAATAAGTAGAAAATACTCGTAGATAACAATTATTCACACTCAGAAACATTGAAAATAGAGTACCAAGAAGAAGGCGAGCTACTATTACGAAAGTCTGCAAAGTAGTTGAATGACGACTGATGTAAAAATTATTTAAGTTTGGTGCCAATGCGCAAGACCACACACCTTGCAATGGCGCTGCAGTCAGGAAGTGGGTCCTATATAAACCGGCGCATAGTGGAAAATTCGTAAGCTTACCAATCACATTCCGATTCCATTAGAACACAAGTTAGCGAAGAATACAATGTAGATGTGTGAGAGGACATTTTGTAAGGTTAAGTAAGTTTGAGAGGACCTTATTATCGGCATAAAAACCTCATGCTATTCAACGCGCCGAGTTGCAAACCAGGTCATTCGTTCGGAATGTACCGTCAGAACATGTTGGGAGCATACCCAGGTGCGGGGAACCGAGTCTGGAGCAGCTAGGAAGAAAACGAGGCATGAGGCTTAAGGCTGTCTTCGGCTAATGTTAAATAATAGGACTTATGTTCGAACATATTTTCAAGTAGAAGAAATGTTTCAGTATTAACAAAAATTACTATGGATATAACATATACAATTATTTATTAAACGGCACTCTTAGAATTTTGATTTTCTTAAAAAAATATGCAAATTTTTGCCTTTATGTAAAATGGATATTCAGTTTTCTATGTTAACATATAGGAAACGAAATATTCGAACTCATTTTCAACAAGAAAAAAATTTATTAATTCAACCAGAATTGAATTAGTTAGAAATATGCGCTTTTCTTTTTCCAATAGCGTAGTCAAATTATAATGTTATATAGGTATTAATCAATGTCTTAAAATTTCAGTTTATTTTTTAATAATTATTGATGTACTTCGCATAGTCTACAACAGAAATAATTTTTCTGAAAAACATACTTTTGGCAAGAAATACTTATTTTTGACGAATATTTAGTTTTGAAATGAAATCGCCAAATGATATTATAGCAACTTGTAAATTGTGACAAATGGTAGATAAAGGAGAAAACTTTATGATTCTAAGAATCGTAAGCTGACGAACTGACCACTAATAAACTCTCCGATTCGGGAATATTTTGCATGTGTTTATAAAAATTTATTTGTGTAATGGTAATTTTTTTTTTTTTGAAAAACGAATGTTTTAATGTTAAATAAAAACTAATTAAAATGAATGCAAAAATTAATGTTTTTAATTCACTAAAGGGAATTGAGAGAAGAGAGAATCTGAATTAAATTAATGATGAACTTCTACGAAATCAATTAAAAGTTTATTTAAACTTTCTTTGTTTATCCTTAAAAAATGCAAAAAAATACAAATTACTATTTAATGAAGTATAAAATATGACATTTTAATTTGTCACTAAGATGCATTGAATAAATTTGTTTATTCCAAAAAAAGAGTTATTTTTTGACTTAATTAATTTTTTTTTTCAAAGTGAATTACGCATCTCACACAATTTAAGTATTAGAACCACTAGCATAGTTATTAATAAAATATTCTTACTAAAACTGAATTCAAATGTTTGGCTGGAGCTTATTTTTTCTATGCATTGTATGTTCATATTACAATATATATTGTAATGTGTTATGGAAATCATGCGATGAAATTTCTAATTGTTCAGTAATATTTATTGTCTTCGAATGAAAGAAACAAAACACGAAAATACTGCTTCAATCAAAGAGTAATTTTCCTTTTGAGAATATTGGCATATAATGAAGAATGAAGAACAAGTAAAATATTGGTAGCAAGAAAAAAAAGGAAAAGAAAATTCTACCTTTCAAGGCAGATTTCATTTGAACTTTTAACTAAGTATTTATCATAAATATACATTATATTTGTAACAAATGTTGCATCTGTCATAAATGTAATTATAAATACACATTATATTTTTAAATTTTTACTAAGTAAATAAATTATCAAAAGATTATGTAGAACAGTTTATATTTATACATTTCAATCTCTTCTTCTCATAATCTTTAAAATTATAATACATTTTCCATGAAGAAAACTGAGCTGAATCTTGTTGAAATGCTTTCATCGTTCGTTACAAATATAACCATATCTACGGCAAATCATTTATGTTATAAGCTAATAATTACAGAAAAATAAAATGAATAATTCTGATCACTGCATGTTTTTCTGACTACTGCATTACTTGTTATATTTTGCTTTTCTTTATCCCTTCAGGGACTTACTTTCTTTAGGCAAATATAAGCATCACGGCCCTGAGACATTCCAGTTATCTTTTTATCTCCCTTGGATTTTACCATCTTTGGTAAACGCGGGTGATGCCTTCCCGGTATACCCTAGCGATTCTTCTGTATTTTCTACCCTCCTTCTTGTCAATCAATTTTTTACCGATTTTTCATTTTCAAGCGTTAAGACAACAATTACGCTTCGCTTTTATCTGGCTGTTGCGCCATTATTAATACCCTCCTATTCCATCCCATTGTTTTTGTTTATACTTTACATCATAATGTTACATTCATAGTTTTAAACATAAGTTGTAAAAGTATAGTTTTATTGCAAATGATTACTGTAACAAATACTGTATACGACCATAAAGGATTAATTCAGGGGAAAAAAATCTTCATAACTTATTTTTATGTAACTGATGTACGAAAACAAATCGCATGAAATTTTAATTAAATTAATCGATAATTAAGCTATGTAGTTTACTAATCAATGAAGAACTTTACAGTTCATGTGCGGCTACATTCCTTTTTTTATTATTATTAAACATTTTCAATTTTCTAACCAAGTCATCGAATGACTTTTTAACATAATAAGCGCTATAGTTTGAGATCATTACATTTCACGCATATTAACTTAGAATTATAATTAGTTCAAAGAATATATATTGCAGTATAATTTAACAAGAATACCAATATATTATAAAACAGTATTACCATAACAACATTGAACTTTGAGAGGGGGGCTTATTGGATGGTTACCCCCCCCCCCGATAATATAACTAAACATATAGGTTTTCTCTATTTTTCATTTAAATTAGAAAACAAATTTGACGAAAAAATTCTGATTTCTTTGGAGTATTTCAGAGGTTGAAAATTAATTTTCTAAGTATGCAAATGAGGTCTCAAATTCAAAAAAGGAAAGATAGTTAATCTGTTACTATAGAAGTCTTTCAAATTTCATGATTTGTCTGAAAAGCTATAGAGAAAATAAAACTAATTTTTTTGATACTTTTGTACTACGAAAAAAAAATTTCGAGAATTTTTCCCTTCAACTAACTTTTGAGACTTTTTTTATGATATTATTAGGTTTAAGAGCCTCGCCTTGTGTATAAACTGTATCTTATATAAACCAACATTGCTAAATATATAAAAGTGTAGTTAATAGGAAATGATGAAATAGACAGATTGAACGTTTTAAAATGCAAAGAGGAGATTGAAGGTTCGTATTATGAGAGAGTGCACATGATATTGGTGCAGGAAAATTAAGTGATTATAAGAAAGCTGATATTTGACTCAGATCTAGTTTAAAAGTAAAATTCTTGACTCAGGTCCAATTTTGCTATAATTGAGATCAATTGAAAATTCAATTATAATCTAGGGTTGAGGTCATGACTTTGTAGTTTATCCACATTCATTGTAATGGTTGTCATTCTATAACACGAACAAAATTATTTTGATATTTCTTAACTAATTCTTTCTTAGTTAAGCATTCATTGAGTTTCGATGACTCAGATCATAAGTAGCGATGCGGGGAATGCAACAAATCCGCCCACTATGCCCTACCCTTGCATTCATTCTCTTAAATTCTAATGCACTGAATTTCAAAATTAAATTATGAATATCAGATAAATGATTTTTCAATTATATTCTATTCCCATTCTATTTTTCTGTTCCCAATTTTAGCTTTTTTTTCTCTTCCTTCCGTCGCAAACGCTGAGCTTTTGAATCCTGATTAAAACCAGAATGTGTACGGGATCTATTCTTATTATGAATATTTTTAAGAGGTATTCTAAGAAACAAACAAAAAAAAAAGAATTGTGATAATAGAAAGTTCGAAGTTGGAGTTCTTTGGCTGATTCCCTGCTTTCCGAATGCGAAAAGCGTAGGGGCTTTCATTTAGTCTTGGCACTCGACTCTTTTTCCTTCGTTGGCTCGATGATGTGTGGTGATCCCTTCTACGGATTTTCGTTGTATTTCTGCTGTGCGCAGATCTGCTGTTCTTGTGAATTCGAACTTTTCTTTTGATTTGAATTCAAGTACTTAGAACCTACTTTTGATTTCTCAAAACTAGAGGACGAGTGAAGAATTAGCTCTTGTAAGCGATGTTGGACATTACGAATTTCTTGAAAAACATTTTGCAACTTTGTACATTAAATGATGTGTGGAGATTATGTACATTAAATTTGTTGAGGTTCCATAGGCGCGGTGTAGAAGTTTGGAGAGGGAGGTGCCAGTTTCACTTGACCGAGGTTTAAAATGGTGTTCATCGCCAATAGTCCTCATATTGTTTTTACGTGCGACATTAACAAGCAATCAATCAAATTATTTAATGGAAAAAAATTATCAATTTCTTATTTAGTTACATCTTTAATATTTGCTTATACTTTGGAAACAGGCATAAATAACATAAAAAAAACATTTGCTTAAAAATCTAAACGAGTTTTCTCTGGCACTGTGCTCTCTTTTTAGAAAGTGTTGTTCGTAGCATTTGGTTTTTATATTTTAATATAAAAAGAAACCTAAAAAAGATGACAAAGAAAGATAAAAATTTCAAATTTGGAAAAGATAAAAGTATTAACTTACAGGCCAGAAAAGTATTTTCTTAATGCATTATGACAATAATATATTTTCCAAACCTAACTACGAAGACAATAAAACGAAAATAAGTGAACTATAAAAATTTGTATTGAACTATTTTTGAAGGGAGGGGGGAGAGTCTTTTTATAATTGAATTTGACTGAAAAAGTCCACAGTTATTTCCCAATTACTTATACTTTACTTCCGCATGAATTTCTTAAATAATGGGGAGTTACTGATAAGGTTTAAGTAAGTGTAATTTCAAGGAACAGTTATAAGTAATAAAATACATAGTTCAGTCCCAATATATCTATTTAGTAGAAATAAAATTTAAATATTCAATTAGTTTAGTTTTGATATGATAAAATAATATACAAATTTTGACTATAAAATTAATACTAGTTAAACAAATATATAAATAAACTGCTAAATAATAACCATTATATTGATTGCTTTTATAAATTAAATTTGAACATCTTCAAAAACAATATATGGCAATGTTTCTTTTGATAGAAACCTGAAAAGCATTCTCATTCATTTTATTGTTTTACATTTTTATCCACTATAATTATTCCTCAATTATTTATTTATTTAGGTTACTTTTTACTATTACTAATATCTCCTTATAAATATAAATGAAGTTTACATCGTTAATCTTCAACATTTTAATAGTCTTCCTTTCCTTTAAAATTCCTTTTTACTGAGAGAAAAGTGACTTTATATTTTAGTATATTCCCCTTTCAAAAGAAAGAGAGAGAGATTACAATCCTCAGTGCAATAAATCTAAAGGTCCTTTCAAATTTACAACTGTAAAACTCCATAGTGTCTCCCATTACCGCAATTGACAGAAGTACCAAAATAAGCATCTTTATTGCCAAAGTGGGACATTCCAACCAACACAACATGCTAAAAAGCCTTGGAGTACTCAGCGCCTTCTACGGGTGTTAATCAATTTTTTTATTCACCGAGAATCGTTTTAAAGGATCGTGTGGTAATCACACATGGATCCCACAGTAATACAATCCTCGAAACAATCAGAAATGCCAGTTGTTCCACAAACCATTTCCAGATGCATTGCGGAAGCATATCTGCAATCCAAACGCCCTTTCCACGTACTACCTTTAATACCGAAACATTGGTGACTCCGTCTGCAGGAAGCCAAGTCAGAGCATTGTGGAATGCAACATATAGGCAAGACGTGATGTTTAGAGATGATTCCTGGTTCTCTTAGTGGACAGATGGTAACTGTGCACGGATGTTGAGGTACCCTGGTGAAAAGTACAATTCCACCCGTACTCTCGTGCGACAGATCTCCTACATATCAGGCGTAATGGGCTAGGAGGTGGCATAGCTTATGATAATTGGTACACTCTAATTGTAGTAGGTGGAAACTTAATAACTCAGCATTATGTTGATGAAATTCTTCAACTCCACGTGGGTCATTTTTTAAATGGTCTTCCGGGAAAATATTTTAGCAAGATAATGGTCGTCTGCATACAGAGTGAGTATCTCTAGCCTTTCAACGTTATGTTCAGACTCTTCCATGCCCGGATGTTTCACCTTTAGAGCATTTGTGGGACAAGCTGAAACTCCAGATGCCGCCATGTTACTCTTTTCATGATTTGGAGGTAGCTGTTCAGGAGTTAGGGGACCTTTGGCCTCAGGATAACATCCGACGTCTAATCAACTCGATACCGGGATATGTTGCGGCATGTATTTTAGCAGGAGGCGGTCCGACGCGTTATTGAAGTTGCACTGTATTTGTTTAATTGTCCAAACTATATTTGATTAAGTATCTTGATTTTGGGATCAAGTAAATCTCTAATCGGTATCATTATGTGTAATAAATTTCATTCAATACGAAGCTCATTTCTTGGTTCCCTATTTTTAATAATCTTGAGTGGAATATTAAATTATGAGCAAAAATAAGACTAAGTACAAATAAAAGTCCGATATACATTGCAAGAAAAATCTTTTATTTACATCATGTTGTACGCATTTTTCTCTTCTTTAAGAACAATTTAACTTCTAATTGTAAACCTAGATATTAAAATTAAAATTCACTTTCAGAAGTTCATATATGAATCAAAATATCTGTTTTCTACTTTTATTTTTTGCTTTATTTTTTCTAACCCCGTTTAAGTTGTGATTTCCGGCATAACACACTAAATAAAGAAAGCACATTTCTTTCCTTCTCTAGATGGTACGATGTATGCGTGTTAAAAGTGCACCATACAGTGGAGGTACAATAAAGAGACAAATACTTCTAAACTGATCCCTGAATTTCATGATTTCTACTGCTGTCCTTTGATAACTTTGAGATAACGTTTTATTTAACATGCAGCAGTCTGAATTTTTCCGCACACCAATCTCTAACGGAATCCGGATTCGTACCCATAAATCGATTTGAACTTCACTGCATGACTTTTACCTACAAACTACTACAATTCCATCACAATTCTAACTAAATATTTCAATAGGTATAAAATAACAAATTCTGTTAATTTTGAAGTAGCATCCTCGTTTCCTTCACAGAATTATAAACAAGTCTTAAAAGTTGACAATCAAATCTTGAGAGGGATATTCAGAACGGTTGATACCTAATTAATTCATTTCATAAGTGTGGCACTTACATTTAAAGTACTGCTATATTCAGAAAAGATTTATTTTAATTGTATCTTTGTGAATGGCTCAGTGTTTTAACGTTGATTTCCCAAACGAACTCTTTACTTGGTTAATTACACCCTTGTAGCTCGTACAACCATCATGTGCAAGTCTGTTTTCTTTAATGAGGGCTATTGCTGCCAAGCGGAAACGGTTCTATTTAGCATTAAGATGCTCATTATATTTGTATATTGAAATTTCTCCAATTGTAAAGATGAAACGGAATGAAAGATTTTCAAAGGAAAAATGGAACACTACAAATATTAGTTCCATTAAATATTTACCAAATTAAACTAATAATCTCTAAATTAATATAAAATAGTGTTTTATAAAGATAAAAATTTTAAATACCATATTATAAATTTGATATGTTGAGAGAGAAAATTTTATAATTTCAGCAAACGAAATAAAAAATAAAACTCAGTTTAATATAATATTTTTAAAATTGCTAATTGCTTAAGATATTAGCTTAATTTTATTTAGAACTTTTCTATTGAGTATGTATATAATTACTATTTTGTTTTAGCAAGTAATAAGACGCTTCGTTACACATGTTTATTCATTAATTATTTTTATATTTGGTAAATATGTCGATTACAAATAAGCGAAGATTTCTTATTTATTTATTTTTAATCAGAAGCAAGAGAACAACATATATAGTGTTCGACAAAAAATATTTAACACTGTAACATCGTAAATAAATTTTAAAATGTGTAATTTTTATAAGTAAAAAGAAAGAAGTAAACAGTATAATTTTAATTACATATTGTTCATGTTTCGCTCAAAAAGTATATTCTCATACGATTTCTTTATTCACTATTAGATTGCAATTCGTCTTTTATCTAGAGAATGTCATAAAATTAATATTAATTCTTTGTCAATATTTTCAAAAAATGGGAAACTTGCAACAAATAACAAATGAATAAATAAAATAACAAAATTTATAACAGATCGGTGTCATAATGATATATTTGTTACAATACGAATTATTTACATGAAATGATTTTTTTTATTTCTATATCTACGCTGTAGACTTTTTTATTCATTTGCATAATAAGATAATAACAACTGACAACAGGGAAGTAGTTTTGTAATATTCAAAAGTTGTTAAATCATGCTAAAAATAATGATGACCGCAAATTTTTTTTCCATAACTATTGAAATTTTGCGTAATTACAACAGAAAAAAAAATCACTTGATAATTATAGAAATATCACGTGATAGTTTCAGAAATATTAAGTGATAATTTAACAGCACGTAAACAGAAGTGAAGTCCATCATACAGGGGCTACCTCACGGTTATTTTAAAAAGTTAAACTTCTTTACTGAAGAGAAAAGAGAAATATATAGTCCTTTCCCGAATCACGATTAAGAAAAAAAAAAATAAATAAAAATAAGAAAGAATAGTAAAAATGAGGGAAAAAATGTGAAAAAGGAGATAAAAATAGTGATCGGTGACTGAAGAGAAATAAAATAAAAACAATAGTCAGGGGTGAAAAGGAAAAAAATCTACCATTTTCCCTCAGCTCTTAAGAATAAAATGGTGAGGATAATGTCATGCAACAAAAGGGCTGCTGGAAAAGCCTCCATTACACTTTTACCATTTCCCTTTTCTTTCTACTTGGGGTCCGCGTTTAAAAAGTTTTCCCCCTGCCCTACATATCTATATATGAGAAGGAAAAGAGCCCATGTCTAGCAAAGAAATATATGTATATGTCCATATATATATATATATATATATATATATATATATATATATATATATA
>BMAW01021878.1:391913-494249 GCA_019974015.1 Nephila pilipes
ATATATATATATATATATATATATATATATATATATATATATATATATATATGAATGGGAAGAAAGAGATGGGAAAAAAAGAATATATATATAGTAAAGAAAAGAAAATGGAAAATGAAAAGCGTCTTTAACTTGGAGCACTTTTTATATAAAGGGATCGCTCCATTTTGTGTTGAATATTGTGGATGGTATAAAAACGTTTTTCATATTTGCCATTTTCTTCGGCATTTATACTTCTCTTTTCTGACAGTGATGACTATTGGTTCGGTGAATGGATGGAAAAGTACCCATACATTTACACTTGCCTTTATATATCTCGAACGGTGGCTGTCAGGGTAAGTTTTGAGCGACAAAGGCATAAAGTGGGTATATGTAACTCGAAAGTGAAGTTTTAGCATAGTTTTGGTTTGAAATGAAAACTGAAAGTTTCAAAAATAGTATCTTAAAGATCTAATAAAAAATATATAAGTTCTCTTCTTATCCAGTAAATCAATTTTTATATTTATGATTCAGTTTTTTTCTACTTTCTAAGTTTGATATGGTTTGTTTAATTTTCCCTGTAAATTCGGAAGAATATCTCAATGTGTTTGCTAAATAATGTTAACTTTTTTTCCTTTTTGCGCAATTTTATTAATTAGTTAAATTTGTTATTAAACTGATCATTTATAGGTTCGTTTTATTATAAAACTAGTTTATAAAATTCGTGTTTTCAATTCAGCGTCGTTAATTCTTTTTTTAAAGAAGAACAGTGGAATATCTAAAGGAATCTTCCATTTGGAAAAGGAATCATTTCCACTTTTACAAATTTCACAGGATATGCAAAAAATCATCTTTCATATTTCCAGAAACCTTGAATCTGCAATTTTATATCATTAAAAGAAATTACACAGGATATAAAAATGCCTACATGATTATTTATGGTCTTACAGGATGCCAAGGCCAAACATTTTTCCTTTGAAAAGACGCCTTTTTAAAAAAATGAATTTGAGTTTGTGAAAGATCAAGACCCTTTAAATTTACAAAGGCATCTCTTTTTTACGAAATGTATGATAAAAAATCAACTATTACTACAAATCCTTACCGCATTTAAATATATTAGAAACAATAAGTAAAATAGAAAACTACAGTTGCTCAGGCACTGCATCCGTTGTAGATGTAGGCCACTCACTTTTTATTTCATTGTAGAAGTCTTTGTAATTGGCCATTGTATATTGATAGAATTTCTTAATGTTTTCTATTTTCTAAAAATTGTTAAGAAATTTACCATCGTAGGCAGAGTCGTTTTCTGGGTTTGGCAGGAATAGCGAGAAGCCACCTTGATCACAGTGTTTTTGAATAATAGAAATACCACGCCTCTTCTCTTTTTAGTGGAGAATAAGATGGATTAGACAAAACTGCACTGTCCAACATCTTTTCTAGCCTGAATAATATTAGCATTCATACTGCAACCGTCTAATAGAAACCGAGGATTGTGGGTAGCTACCGACTGATAATCGGTGGTGTCCGGTGAAAAAGTTAGATGAGGTTGAAGGGGCACTCTGGTATAATTTTATTTATTTAAGACTGTGAATTCAGAGATTAACCGCATTCGTAATTAATTGACAAAGCCAAATGATCTGATGGTACAGTATAAAAAGAAGCTCCAATCATTGATGAGAATAGAGAATAAAGAATTGAAATAATGACTTAAATGAAGAAGACCAACATTTGGTGCATTTATTTAGTTTATTGAATAAACAAGATTAGCTTTAGCATAATTTTACATTCCTGGTGGAGGATGACATGAGGTTTCTCAAACTTAGATATTTGATGAATACCCTTATTTTTTGTGTGTGTTATGTGTGTAACGCGAGCATGTGTGTTTGAGTGAACCTGACCAAAATCTTGGCGAGTTTCTTATTTCAGTGTGACGTCTATAGGGATGCACGGTGGCCACAAAGACAAAGAAGGCGCCCTTTCCTCCTGAAAAGGCGATTCACACTTCTAAATAATAAAACAAACAATGATCCTCTACGGGTCTTTCATGTGTAAATTCAAGGAGACCAAGGAGAAATATCCCGATTTTAAATCCCCTTTTTCATGATCGTCGGGAACCACGTATTAATGGCTTAATATGTAACTGCGGGACCATGAGAGGCAGTCAATACAAACGTGATGGAGGAGATGACTCGTTTTCAAAATGAACTCGGGAACGAGATCAATCTTGAATTACTTTAACGGATGAAATGTGTCCCTTTTTTCGTATGGAATACATAAGTCAATCCTAAAAGACTTAGAAACTTCCAGAGAGTGAATATATGAAAAAATTGGAGAAGACTCCATTCTAAAATGATCCCGATTCAAATACTTACGATTCATATATTTACAAAGCATTTGTTTCGAATCCGGTTCTTCATAATCAAGATGGTTCCGAAAAATTTCTTATTTACTTTTTCATGATCAAAGTAATAAGGAAAATATATGTTCAAATTCAATGTTCTTATAATTATATTAAAATGAATAACCTTTTCAAAAAATATTTTTATTCAGGAACTCTCATAATCTAAGTTTCATTTCATCAATAATAATTTCGAATAAAAAAATACTTCTGCGTCTCTATTGATTTTCGAGAGGGGGAACTTATACTTGCTTATTAATCTCTGGGGAGATTTATATCCCACCTTGTCTGTGAAAATGTCCAAGAAAATCAGTTATTACACACAAAGGATTTCTCGAAATCACTCTACGTGAAGATTGACCTTTCTCGACAGCAATTTTCCTCCATTCATCCTTAATATAAATGGGCCCTGGCATGCCTTTCAGTGACAACCCCCTTAATTTTTTTGTTTCTCCTTTGCTTTGTGCATCTGCAGCTACAGAAAGAACACTAAATCTTTTTCACCCTTCCGAGAGCAAAGAATGGGGCAGAAAACAAAGAAAAACCAAAATGACCGCTGAAACGGTGAAATGATTTGTTATCACCAGCGAATTGTTTTGCCGAGAGGAAAGAAATAGACGCTGATACAACGATACAAGACCGAAGAAAAAAGGGAGCAGGAAATAAAATATGGGGAATTCCGGTACACTACATTACTCTTGAGGTTGCACTAAACGATATTTTCTTTGGGCCTCACTAGAAGCATTCGAGACCCGTGAGGTTGGCGTAAAGCTCAATGGAATGTTATATCTATAAATCGCCAAGTTCTTTCCATGATTTATGTGTTCCTGAATAGCATCACTTGAAAAGCATCTTTTGTGTTTGTGAGCCTGGAATCCACGGAACTAAAATTATTAAACATATAAATGTTGCAACAAAAAATTGTGATGTAAAATTTAACAAAGAATACGAAGAAGTTTTCAGCTACCATATATTCTTTGACAGGAAGAATTTGATTAAATGATCTGAATATTTTATTAAAATCTAAATGGTTGAAGAATCATCCTTATACGAGTAAAATGGATCGTAAACAAAACGCTATGGATCTATATAGAAAAAGAATCAGATAAAATATTACCTTAACAAAAAGAATTCAACAGAAATTAAGTCATATAAGAATATTATTAATTAACAGTTAGGCATAATGAAATCATTTCCATTAGTAAAAAAATTATATTTTATAGAACTAAATGAGATTTTTAAGAAATTATTGGAATTTTGAAGTAAACATATGTAATAACTTGACCCTTTTAAATCTCTCTACTTCCTATATCCTGCTTAAAATCCTCAATTACTTGTAGGCTAGAGACTCACGCTTAACTATCAGTGTAAATATTCACACTCATAAATCTTATAAGTTATTAAATATTTGATTAGTTTAATTAATTCTGAATTAAAAAAAGGCAGAGAATCGCCCAAGACGGAATAAAAAAAATAATTCATGTTTATATAAATAATTAATTTACTAACCTTAAGCTTGAGAAGTATGATAAAATAAACCTTCATTTGAGGTTAACAAAAAAAATAATAAACTTACAGAAAATCAGAAAGTACATAAAATTGAAGTTAAATTAATTTAAGAAAGAAATTTACGTTCAATAAGACAACTATAATGAGAGGAAGAGTAAATTCAACTCTCCTATCAACACAAAAACATGCTGTAACGTTACGTAACGTTAGAATATGAAGATCATTTCAGTTCTTAACATATTTCCATGAAAAGATTTTAGCATTTGAAAGTTGGATCGCTTGAAGAAGCAGAAACGCTGTAGTTCACATTAAAAACTTATTAAACGAGTAACAGGAAATGGTAGAAATTTAATACGAAATCAAAGGATAACAAGGTGTGGTAGTGATTGCTTATGAACATCGCACTGAGAAGCAACACGAGGACTATTGGAGATGGATCTTGTAATTTTGAGCCACAGTCAAGACTATAACGATATCTAAGCTGACAACCCTCTCTGCAAACTTATACACCACGCAAATGGGAAGACTTGGGACCTCGATTAGATTGAACGTGCATCAGCCACGATACACGGCAGAATATTAGTGGCATCAGGGCTCGACGAAAACAACGCCGGCTGTGAGTCTGCGACCATGACCACTAGGCTACCGTAGCCACTGATATATCAAGGAGAGCCGCAAGTAATTGCACTGGTATAATAAATATCAATTTTAGATGTAAGAGTATAAATCCTATAAAATGTCTCAAAAAAGACAGGATAGCAACAGTTATTGATGTGGTTCCTTAAAACAAAAATTTATTACATGACATTGTTTCCACTCCACACTTATAGTTTTACTAAACATCATTTTATTCACTTTCCAGAAGTTCAATTTTAAATTTCTTTAATTAAAAAAAATCAATATCATCTTCACTTTGTGTTTGACACAATAAGTCCAATGAGGACTCAGTGCCATAAATACCACTCATCCACCCAACCCTAAACAAAATAATTAAGACGATAGGATTAAAAAAAGTCATTCAAATTCACATGGACTCTAACAAAATAAAAGAACAGTGTAAGAAATCTTAAAATAATTGTATAAAAATAGTAATAATTCTATTTAACATGAAAATAAACAAATAAAAGTGAACCGAAAGTTAATGTCCAAATAAACATATGCATTTGAATAATTAATTTTTATCATCCTTAAGTCAGAATAAGAAGTTAGCAACTGTTGAAAAATTTATATGTCAAAGGCGCTGATAATTATTTTGAAGATGATTAAAACATGCTATATTTTTCCCATGAATGACATGATTATTTTCAGCAGTCTCAAAAGAGAGAGAGAGTTTAAACATTATTTCACATCTACAAAATACTCTTAAACTTGAAAGATTTTGATCAGAAACCCTTTTCGAATAAGCTAGTTGAGATTTGTCCGTCTATGTGGAATTGGATAAACTTCCTCGCAATAGTCTGAAATGTATGTTTGAGACAATTTCACATTTCTATACTTTCTGATTTCAATACAAGCCGAAAGATTCTGAGACTGCCTCCGAAATATTGAGAAGTCTGCTTCCAGTCCTAAAATCCTATCTTCAAAATAGAATTTTCTGCATTGAAAGTAACCAAGATAGGATTAAGGATAAGTCAGATAGCTTGGTATTATTTCGTAAAGGGATGTTTAGTTGTAGAGAAACAAGTTCAGAATCTAGTACTTTTTGTATTATGTAAGTTACACACACATATATTCATATATATGTATATATAATCCTTATATGTATATACTATATATTCATCTATATATGTACATATCTCTATATATTCATATGTCTTATGTATATATGTGTAATAATATATTATCTTCTCATTTCTTTTCATATTAGCTAGTAGTATTGTGTGTCATGTGTATTATATTAAATGCCAATAAAAATTTTGAGAAAACGGTTCACGAAGAAACAGACTACTATGAAAATTGTATGAAATCTTAGAGCTAAAATATGAAAGTCTTGTTACAAAAAAAGTAAACCACATGGAAAATTTCTTTTAGATGATAAATTTTTTTTCATACTGAAAACTTCGAAATGAAGAAGGAATATCGACTGTAGATCAAATAATTTAACTGTATTCATTACTATTTGCTCTGAAATTTTCGAAATATGTATCTTTCAAGGGAAATGCATTCCTCTTTTTATAGATTTAAAATAAATTGATTTAATCTTAAGTTTGAAATGGAAGATTAAAATTTGATTTATTTTTTAGAAGGGACTTTAAGTAATTTTTTTGCATGGAACATTTATGTTCTCCCATATATTAATTAAATCATAAACGCAAAATATTGAACAGATTAAGCTTTCCAACTTTTCCATGAACTCGAATCTTTTATTTGAAGTAGCTCTTCACTGAAATCAGATTTTTAAACAACCTGGAGTTTAAACCAGGAGATATTAGGAAGATAAAAGTAACTTGGGGAACATTTTGATTCATATAATATTCTATATAATGATTATCCAGATATCCTGAAAAAGTAGCGCCATAAGTGTAAAGACAACAAAGATTAAGCCTTTTTTGTTTTTATAAAGTTGTAGAAAAGGTTTTAAAAAGTAAAGAAACTCAAAACAACTTTAAGAAATTTACTACGAAAATATTAAGCAATATAGTTAATTTTTACTTGAAAAAAGATAAAGTTAAAATTTTAAAAATACTTATTTGGACATTGATCCCCAACTCATTCAAAGTTCGATTACTAAAGAAACGAGCTTGAGTAATTTCGTAAGCTGAATATTCTAAAGTTTCGTTCTATTTTTCTCAATTTACTACTTTTCGCATATATTTCATCCCATGATAATGAATCACGTAGAAAATGTTCAGTGACCAAATCATATTTAGTTCATAAAGCTGGGACCGCAATAAAAGGTTTTAAAATATCAAACCACGACTCTACTTTAAAAATTTTATAAGAAATATTAGTTCCAAAGACTTAATAATAAAGAATCATATGAACAAAATACTAAACTTAGGAACTGTTTTCTTCTCAAAAAATATTTTGAAATGGTAGAAGTTGCACAATGATGTTGAAATAAATAATATTCAATGGTTAGAAACGAAACAGAAACATTTTCGGCATTTTATTGGATTATTATTTGATGAGGTTATTTTGCTCTCAAGAATTAGAAAATATATTAAAGCCCAGTGTAAGACGAAAAGGAAAATTGTCAGTATTTAGTTTTGATAATGAAATCCGGTTTTTAGTACTTGTATTGTAGTTAGAATGACCCTTAAAAACAGAAATTTTTGATTCTAAATTAGAAATAATATCATCAGAGACAGATCAGATTTCTACATCCTCCTTTATGTTGAAAGTTTTAAATGAAAGTAAACAGTTAAAAATTCAATTCTAGCTGACATGCGGAATGCCAAGAACCCATTACTATACTTATAGAAGATTATTATTACAATTTACTAACTGTGAAAAATAAACTTTCTAAGAAAATGATAGTTGCAGTCAAAATCATTTATAGCTGGTGCGTTTAGGGTCGAAAGAGAAAATAACTCACCACTCCTTTTGAACATAATAGTTGGTGATTATTTGATGCCTGAACAAACAAAAAAATTGGGAATGTGGAGACTTTTGGTCCTATTAATTTAAACAAAACATGATTTTTCCGTAAACAAAATTATGAAGTATTTTGAATCCAATATCAAACATGAAACTAAGAAATACTTGTATATTGTTAGATATCTAAGGAAGGTTGAAAAGAAACGTTTAAATGGTAATCGAAATATAACTGAAAGCAGATTTATTAGACTTAGAAACAGATTAAACAGAAACTTAGAATTATTTTTGAATATATAGAGGCGTTTCAGAAAATAGATAATATTAGGACTTGTTATAAACCCCGAATATAGTGAAAATGTTGTACTTTATCTTGGTCATAGATGGGTAATCAGAAAAAATGAGATGATAAAGAAAATTGCACTTTGTATTTAATTCAGCTGCTCATTATATCAATTTTCATTAAAATATTGTTTTACATATTGGAACAAATTTATGACCATAAACGTTCAAAGTCTTATCAACACGTAGATTTCCACCTAACATACATGAAGCAAGCATCTTTGCGAATCTTAAATGATGAAACAGATAGAAGAATTCCTTCGCAAAAGATAGCTCTGACGAATCTAAGCCTCCACTGATTTATAGATATACAAGAGAATTTTTTTAGAATCAATTGCAATCCTTTTTTTGTTATCTGAGATAATAAAATAATATCATTTGAGAAAAATGCCCCGAAGAATATACACCTTTCTAATTTTTTAAAATGAGAATGTAAATGCTCATGATATTATAGGAAATCATGGCACAGTTAAGCAACAATAAGGATTATTGAAATCTAAGAAGAAGGAAGCATGTAATTAAATAAGTAGCATTCATACTTAAATACATTATTCTTTTTGTGGGAAGAAATTGATACAATCTTAGACGACAATTCAGTAATTTTTATTCAATAAAGTTTTCCGCGCCAAGTTGAAGGTAAATCAATAAATTTTTTGAAATATTTAGTTTATATCGACATTCGCAATTTTTAAATAAATTTGTCTCAAATACGTTGAGTCGAAACTATTTATTTTACATGTCTTTTTTGACAAATATTTGATCCTATTGAATTTTGGGAGTTTTTATATTAAGAATCAAATATCTAATTCAGAAAGTCTGGTCTTTGGGAATATACCGAGTTAGAAAAATCGATAAATTTCAATTACATCTCTGATGTAAGCATAAAAAAATATGCTATCTAAGGTTATGCGTGTAACGACATTCAAAAAAGGATCTCGGACAATATTTGTGGATTCCAAAAATAAAGTATATAGTCCCATTGAAAACGTTTTATCTTACCTAAGTTAGAATTAATGTTAGCGCTATTATCAGCTGAACAATAACATTTTGAAAGCCCTAATTCGATAAATTCATACTATTGCAGCACTAATTCTAATATTATTTAATGTTGAATTAGAGAGAAAAGTTCACAACTTGCATCAAAACTTTATATTTCAGTTTACTTCATTGTTTTAAGTATATAATAAAAGGGATGAACCACATTCTTTAACACTAATGCATTTTCTTAATTTTGGTTGAGTATCTAGCTTCCCAGTTAACTTTGCTCAAATCATAGAGGTTGGACTTAAAAAGTTTTTCTCTGGAAAAGAAAGAAATGCTAAGCCTTCCATGTTAAAACAATTATAATGTTATAAGAAACAGAAATAATTAGATTTATGTACAGCAAATTCGTTAAAAGAACTCAGTAAACTTACAGAATTGATAGTGTATAAGGAGATGTTATTTTGGTTGAGAGGTAAATGTGAAAAAAAACTTCTTTGCAAGTTCGAGAGAATTGCAAAATCCATCCCTGGGGTGAGACAATGATTGTGTGAGAGAGGATTTAGAATAATGTGCGATAAACTAGACTTTAAATAATTGATATGGATTACCATAAGAATTTTAATTGTGCGTGAACTCTTCTAGGTTCAAGTGGAGACTGTATAACGGAAGTGTTTCGTTGTACATTTCTTCATTCATTCAGGTATTGCAATATCATTTGAAGGAAATGATGGACGAAAATGATTGTTTCGATTTGTGTGTGCAACTTGTTTGTTACGTCAATGATTTATTTCCTATTTAAATTTTGTCACGCAAAAAAATTTTGAATTTAGCTTCAAACAGTATAGAGTAATTTATTTCTCTGGCATCCATGACACCGACCAACCGTGTGAGCAAACTCACTTAACCGAAAAACTGCTGAATTAAGCAATTTTTAATAAACGGATAATATGCATATATAAAAGGAAATGACTAAAATATCACCAGCAGAACAAATAATTTAATTGCATCAATTATATTTTTTCTGCAGTTTCGGAAATATAAATCTGTTGAGAAAAATTTATTCTTTTTTCTTATAGCTTTAGCATTAATTAAGGTCGCTGTATATTTGAAATATAAGATAGAAATTCGATTATTTGTTTCAGGTGCGATTTATAATCACCCATTTTTTATAAAATATTTATGTTCCTCTAGACTTTATTGAACAGCAATTACTATGTAAAATATTGAACACATCAAAATATCTTCAATCTTTTTAAGCACTAAAATTCAAGTTCTGCATCTGATTTACAGTATCTTTTTTTTTTTTTCGAAAATGAAGTAAAATTAAAAAAAAAATATGTTTCAGTAATTTATAAGTAAAATGCACTTAAGTAATGATTTAAAATTTTATTTAAAAACATAACATTAGCTTCCTCAAAATTATCTTAACAAGAAAGGAAGAATGTGTGTGTTAAATGACGTTCATTTATAAATTTATCTGCTTTTTTTGTACACTTAAAATTCAATTTTAAAACAAATAATTAACCACGGGCACATGTTGCAAATGAAAAATTAAATAACTATCATTAGAAATCATTCTCAATTCTAATAAGAACTAGAAAGAATTGTGTCATTTAAGTGGAAAACAAAGTTTTTAACGTGAAAGAGAGAGAGAATTTAAGTGACATTAAATGTGCACTTATGTGTATCTGTTCTATTCTTATTATGTAAGAATGCTTTAGGGTAAATTTATTTAATGATCTAAAAATAATTTTTAATTAATAAGGAATGATAACATTGAAGAAAAGTGTTGAAAGTGAAGAATTTTCTTTTAGGCAAATTTTTATTTAAAATGAAATATGTATTAAACATCAAAATAATATGTGTCGAGAAAACTAGTTCGCGAACGCTTTTTAAAGGTAGAATTTAATAAGAAACGGTGTAAATATAAGTAAAAATTTATGCATGGCAATATAGAGATAAAACATATTCCATTGTTTTTAAAAAGCAAAAGTCAGAAGTACACAATATCTTTACACGTTATATAAATATTTTCTTTCTGTATTTTATTTGCTTCTTTCTTGAAAATAATTTGCATAAAACTGCATCAGGTTTATTGAAATTTCTGAAATATGAAAATATTATGTTTAACTTTTGTTTATGCAAGTTTCCCTTTTCTTAAAAGAAAATGAAAATAAATATCTAAAATGATAAGTGGAAAAATAGTTTATCTTAATTATAGGAGATTTAAGAGCAATATTAAAATTTATGTTTACATCGTAAGAACTAAATAAAATAAATGTGCTCTTTACATCAAGTAAATGAATATTTCTAGATGGAATAAGATTTTAAAATTTTTATAAACTTTAATAAATTTTAAAGTGACACAAAAGCATGAAAATTGTTTGAGATTAAATAAATAGAACATAAAAATAATTATTAAAACAAAAATATGCAAGTAAAAATTTGAATAAATATGTGAATAAAAATATAAAAGGAACAACTTATTTCATTCAAGTAATTAGTAGGCCAATTTCTAGAGAGTATTCCATCACCAAAACTTATTTTCTCATTTCAACTCTTAAAATGAATAAACATCCACACATATTCTACATCTGAAGTTTCCTTATACATAAAAAGAGACACAAAAATGTTTCCATCTTCCCTGCAAAAAAATACGAATCCTCACTCTTTTTACACGTATAATCGAATCAAATCTCTGTCTTCGAATGTCCTTTTCGTATCGGAATTTCTGAAGTAGTTTTGCAAAGACATCTGAGAACCTCGTTTGATCCTCCAATGTTCCGAAATCCCGGAATTCAGTAAAAGGGTGCTGGACATGGCATTGAAATCGAAAACTGCGCAATTTTTTCTCTCTTCTTCATCGGACACAACACCTAGAGATCTTCTTCGTCTTTTATGTAATAGATTTTCGACAAAACACAGTGAGGAAAAAAATCTCTTTCCGACTCCAGTCTTTGTAGTGTGATACTATTGTCCGTTGAGTGAAAAACTTTAGTTTTCTCGCTCTCCAGCCAATTCCTTTAATGAAACTCATACTTTTATTGAGTCGTAAATGGAAAAAGGAGAAACTTTTTGGAATAATTGCTTTTGATAAAAAATATTGCTAGGTATTTTAATTTTTGCGTAACATATAATTTCATAATTTGTTCATCTTAACCGCTCATTACTATCGAAAAATATTCATGATTAAGTAGGTAACAAATCCATTTACACGTTAATCTAAGATTTTCACACGGTATAATTTTTAGCATCACGTGTCAAGTAAATATGTAAAATTTATTTTACCTTTTAATAATATTATTATTTGACAAATAAAAATAATAATATTATTAATTCCACAAATAATGAAGTAGTCGAAGATTAATTCTATTAATTATGATGTAGTAAATAATGTTTTACTGTTTTAAAATTACACTTACATTGATGGATAGAAAGTACTTACTTACACATTATTTAAGATATCACCAAAGTTTTAGTTAATAAATATAATATAGGGGAAACAGTATATATATATATATACACTACTGAAAATCAAAAAATTGAATATTGTAGTATAAGATAAATAAATATTTTGTTAAAATATATATTAATAACAAAAAGCATAAGAAATTAATTCTTAAAATATAGATATTCAAAAAGCTTTTGTGGAAGCAATTGGATGTCAATATGGAAGTTCGTTGAGTTTCGATTACAGAGAAACCATTGGGCTACAACTAATGAATGCCATTTATGGAGAGGGGTCAAATGGGATCCAGTAAATTTACCTGTTGGTGTAGCATTATTTTATCAGTAGGTATAGATTACACACGAGCATAATTTGACTCGTACATAATTACAAAAGGTTATGTACATTAACAGAATTCAGTGTTTCAGACTGCCTACTCGTAGCTCTCCTTGGCCTAGACTGAGGTGTTCCTTCTTGATCTGCCTGGTCACTAAAGGGCACACAATTGCTTGGGCCAGGCAGTATATAGTTCGGTTAATAAGGGTATTTACTATCTCCCCCGCCCTCCCGGTTCCGTCGACGTCCCATAAGGAGGCAGAACAAGAAGGCTTGATAAATCTTGTAGCATTGGCTCTAGAATAAGGCTGTTTAGTTCTCTGGGCAAGGTGATCATTGAAACAGTAAACGCTGTGCTCAAATTTTTTTGTTTTACACTTTGTGTCAAAGTGGTCTTTAACAGTCGGCCTCTTTTCCTGAGCAGGACAACTGGAATAGTCTCCGTAGTTCTGAAGGGTGTAAGTCCGGATGTATGGTAAGTAGTTATCGGATCCATCGGTTTGTCTAGACTTACAATGATATAGCAAGTAGGTGATTTCTGAATAAGGACCAAGTATGGACTGACATGCCTTGTTATGAACTTCGAGGTCTTTGTTGCTTTTGCCTAACAGGTGGTATGTAAAATGACCCATACATAATAACCAGGATAATAGAATACCTGTCGTCTTTTCTTGACATATTGATTTTTCCTTTTATCTTATTTCAGTTCATTTCTTTCGCAAATGTCTTTCGTGATTGTTGCAAATCTTTTAAAGTAAAGAGTGATTTCACTTATAAAGTTATCCTTTTCAACAAGTAAAAAAAAGTCTTGCACGACATCATCGACAGTCCGCTGTCCTCTTCCAAACTGTAGTAAGGCGGATGTATGACCCGTAGTATCCCAAACCGTATTCACGGCGAAACGAATAATTAAGAGTTTTGAATGCAAATTGTCATGTTCGTCACTTACCAGGATACCAAGAAGAAACTCAAGATTCCTATTTTCCGTTCTACAGGATTTTACTGTGAAAAGTAAAATGGAATTAAATTTTGACTGATGTTAAGAGTGCAGCAAGCCTCCATTGTCACTGATTATTTTTCTGGTTATTCCATGTCTCATGAGCACTTTTTTTTATCACAGTTGTGGCCCAGTCCCGTGCAACGGCATGAGCAAGTGGAATAATTCAAACCACCTCTTATCATAGTCTTCAACAATGAAGATCTATTGTTTTCTTGTTTCCGTTCGTGATAGTGGTTTCAAACAAGTAAGTAGATATTATCTTAAATTACTGCGAATACACGGGAATCCTCAATACACCAGCTGTTCTTTGGTTGGTAGCCTTGTAGTGGTTGCATTCCAGACAGTTTTTAACGTAATAGGATATATTTTTTCATATCCGTCCAGTAGAAACGTCTCAATATTCTCTAGAAAGTTCCTTCCACTCCATAGTGTTCAGCCATCGGATCATTATGGTGCTTTTGCATGAAGGATTCCTGCTCATGAAATGGTACGATCAACTGTAAATCTTTCGAATCGCCGTCTGGTACATATCGACAGAGGACACTTTGACTCATCTAAAATCCTTTTTTTTGTCCAGTTACCATACGCTTCAGTTTTTAGTACGCAATCAAAACTATTTATTATTATTCTCAAAATATCATCTTTGCGTTGGGACTCGTGCATGTTTCTTATGCTTATGACAGGCATGTTATGAGCTACGACTACATTGAAGACTTCGCAAGGAGAGACTTCCTTTTCTCAGACTGAGCGGGAAAGTATGTTTGCAAAATCATTTGCCTTTACAAGGATGTACTGTACTATCAGACTGAAAGATTGAATTTTAAGTGCCCATCTAGCAAGTTGTCCGGTTAGAGACTTAAGTTTAAGACATTATCTCAGAGATAGGTGATCGGAAGACACTGTTATTTCTGTTCCTTCCATAATGCCACGAAATTACTGGAGAGTCCATAAAGCAGCAAGATCTTCTCTCTCCTTTGTAGAATAGTAAGGCTTTGCCTGAGAAAGCAGTCTGCTGACGTATTTGATAGGGCGTTCTTCTGACCCTGTACCTTGAAGTAAAACAGCTCCAAGAGCGAAATTGCTCTTGTCTGTGTGAATAACATATAATTTTGTACCATCAGCCTGTTTCGACACCAGAGGTATTAGGAGACAGTTTTTTAGTGTTTCAAATTCCTCTTGCTGTTTGAAATCCTATTCCCAGTGAGCTCTCTTCTTTGTTGGATCATTAAGAGGACGTGATTTTTCATATAAAATTTTGAATGTATCTTCTAAATTATAAGCAAGAAGGAAGGTCTTTATTTCCATAATGTGTTTTTGGAGGTGAAATGCTCTGGTAGCACAAAACCCTTTCGAGATCAACAACTATTCCACCTTCTGTGATATAAAATCCCAAGTACTTAGCACGAGAAAAGGCGAAGTTTCACATCTAACTGTTTGATTGAAGTTTGAAGAGCAACAACCTTTCAAAAACAACTTGGAGTTTTGAGAGATGCTTCTCGAATGACACCGATAAGGTAATTATACCGTCGAGATAAAAAAGAAAGTGTTTGAAAGTTTTCAAGTTTCAAGAAAGTTTTTTTCACTACGAAAACTCTCAATAATCCTCTAGAACATCCGCATTATTCTCGGAATTACAGGTCCTTCTACACACACACACACACACACACACACATATATATATATATATATATATATATATATATATATATATATATATATATATATATCCTCGTTTCATTATAAAATAATAACAATGAGGAAGATCGTCTGAAAAATTTGTTTTCAAACACAAAAAGTCAATTTAAATAATCCAGAAAATTAAATGCAGTCGTAAGATAATTGGCTTTTCATTCCAGACTGACCGATTGCTTACGAACGTAGCACATAAAAGCAACACGAGGACTATTGGAAACGAACCTCATAATGTTAATCTAAGGTCAAGTGGCGAAAATGACACCTGAACTAGCAATCCACTCTCCTAACTTTAACATCACACAAACATAAGGACATTGAGTCCAGATAGGTCAGCCCCACTACTCAGCTGTATTTAGAGAAACTTAAATCCACCATGCGGCACCTCACTCCTTAATTACTCAGTGACCAGAGCATATATATATATATGTGTGTGTGTGTGTGTGTATGTATGTATATAGACAATTTATTTTATATGCAGATAATCGATCTTTACCCCTGAACTACAATGTTGTGACAAAATAAATATCCAAGCATAAAATGTTGCAAATAAATTTTACGAATCTTTTCTTTCTTCTCTTCTATAATTATAAAACCAAAAATTATTAACTCAATTAACTTAAATTTAACTTTTGTATACATATTTTGTTTCTAAGACATTAACGCAAGAACATTAGAAGAACATTACATATTTCTACTTTTGCTAACAGCTTAAGTTGTGTTAGTTAAATTTTGATGCATTTTCCTCATATCGCATTTGTAATTGTAAAAAAATAAAATGAAAATGTGCTGTTTTGTAGAGCAAAATTATTACCGTGAAGAAAATACACAAAGTATATGTTTGCGTCAATGCTCGCGCGTGGGATGTGACCTTATGCAAAATATCTCAAGCTCATTTAATACATTGCTTCAATTTTATAAGGAAAGCTGTTTTTACGAAGGCTGTAAATTAAAATACGCAGCAAGCTACAATTTAAAGCTGAAAATATTTATAGCGAAATTAAGGAAAATTTTGTATCGTTAAAACGATGAAAAATAGAACATTAAAAAAGAACACAGCGCTAATTTTACGCCTTTTAGAAATATTTTATTTCAGAAAACAAAACAAGCTAAACATAACGAAGTCTATATAGAAACCGTTTGTTTCAAGAAATTGAAATCCCATAATCTAGTTAAATTATTAACAAAGTGGATTAGTTAGGAAATGTTTTATTCAATGGATAGTTTGTTTACTTAAAAAAGAAATACTCTTTGATACTGCGTTTGATCCATATTATTTAAACGTCTATGTTAATAAATTATATTAATGGTAAAGAAAAAAAATAACGATTGTTTATTTTAAAGGAATAATGAGCAACCCTAGGGGTAAGTAAAAAAATAAGCATTAAGTAAAAAAAGGAACTAGGTTAGAAATTACTAAGTGAAAAAAAAATACACGCATTCCTATATTAGGAAAACTGAAGTACTAAGACAACATAAAAATATTACTATAAGAAATTACTGTAAAATATTATTAGAGAAACTACTTATATATTCAGATATAAATATATTACAGATCAAACTACAATGAAATACTACAAATACTTAATTCTGAAAATAATCCATTTAAATTTGTCGAAATATTTGTCATTAAATCAATTTAAAGCGTAGCAATAAACTTTTGTTTTGTCCTTAATTCATTTATGTGGCTTACTTGCACTTTTAACTTAGCTTAACTTGTTCCTTAACTGTTTGCGAGAGCTTTTAATTCCTTAGGATGCTGTTAGGAGAACAAGGTCAAAAGTTTAATGTGATTATTTAGTTTATATATACTAATAAATTAATTTATATTATCTACTTTATAGCAGTTCTTTTCAGAAAGGGACATTGGTAGAATCAAGAAATGCTGTCATTACCCAGGCTGATTAAAACGACCATGATCTATTTCCCTGGTTTCTTTCCTTCAAGCAACTTACACATTATTAGCTCTTCCAAAAAAGCATAGTTCCTTTTCGTCACTATAACTTCTAATCATCCCTTCAAACGGGTAAGTAAAGAATTTAAACTTTAAAATCAGTAATATAAAAATAGTAAGCCGTTTTTCTCTCAAACTTCTTACGTATTAAAGAAAAATGCATTAACAAGGAAAGTTTTCGACAAGTATTAAAGTTTAAAATCTGTCGCTTTCAATTTACTATTTTTGTTTTCTTTTGTTGCCTAGAACACTCCTGAAAAGAAAAGTGTCAATATGCATGATTATTTTTGATTTCCTTTCTCATAAATCTTGGCTGAATATTTCTTTTCTCCTTTGAAATTGTGAATGTCGAGGTAAAAGTTTTAACTTTTGAACTGAATGCAATTATACAATAAAGAAAAAGTTTTCTTAGTGCTAAAAAATTCAGGAGATTCTTTTTCTAAATAAATAAGTTTTCGCTCAGTTTTTTAAAGGAAAAGAAATTCCTCTCAAAATATTGTCTTATACGGAAAACTATTTTCTGAAATACTGTGTAACTTTGTTCATTAGATTATTACTACTTCAATTAATAAGATAGTAAATTTAAAATAGTCGGAGTTAAAGCAAAAATGGAATATAAACCCAACATTAGAACTATCTTCAATTTTCATTTGTTTAATGTAAACGCTGTCACCATAATAATAAAAAAAAGCTGAATCAATATAACGACAGTTATCTAAAAAGGAAATAGAAACAATTTTTTTTTAAAAAAGCAAATTAAAAATTTGTAGAGATTCAAGAATTGCAAATTAAAGGGAATTATAATTATAATTCTTATCTTTTTAAACAATAAAAACGGAATGTTTTAGAAATAATTTTAAAGTAATTGGTTAAAAACATACAATGAAAATAAATTATTTCATTTCACTCGTGCCTTTTTTTAAACAAAGGACCGATAGTAACAGAAGTTGCTCTGCATCTGATCGCTATCTTGATGAGTCTCTTGAAGAGGTAACAAAAAAAAATCTTTTTTTCTTTCTCTTCAAAGAGCTCGTGAATAAATACGATTTGTTACACGTCTTAAAATAAATAAGAGCATTTAAATGCTTCTCGCTTTAACATGCATTTCATTTGAGATGCTTTCCTTAGAAGCATGAGTCATCTTGTGTAGAAAAGGCTATCATCTAATTAATTAGGACAAAAACTTCCTGAATGAATTAGTTCGCTACAATTCTTGACGATTGTCAAGCAGTAATTTTTGATTAATTGGCAGGCGATTTTCATACCAAACTGCTGCCAAAAGAGCCATCAGGGAGATAAAATCTAGCAAAAGCTTTCGTAATTACGATGTGGGGTCTTCGGATTGAGTAAATTCTTGAAATTTGTTCTTTTACATGCACGACTTCAAAGATACATTTAGTTACATTACTAAGACAATACTCTTGATGAAAAGTAAAAATAAATCGTTATACTTATTTTAAGTCCTTATGTATGTAGCTTAACTTTAATATGATATGTGTTTCATATGGTAACATAAAAATAAGCATTTGTTAGTTTAGTTTAAAACATATGATATAGGTATTTCTAAATCTTCCTATTTTCGTGCTAAAATAAGTTTATTTATCACTTTTGAAAAGCTGATTTTAAGGTGTTGAGAAATCAAATTTATAATATGTGATTTTTAAAAAATTTTTAACTTAAAGGATATGAAATATGTGAGTGTGTGAAAGTGTTTGTTCAAAAAATGCTTGTGTTATGGTGCATGTTTAGAATATTAATAGAATACTAACACAGTTTTGTCAGTAGCTCCTAATGCATAATTTATTTAATTTTATAATTTCTTGTTAATAATCTGCTTTTTTAAGCAATTTAAACAGTGTGAAGCATTCTTAAACTGATATTAGAGTTTTAAGAATAATATTCATTCATCATTAATAAATCTACCTCAAAAGTTTCGATAACAATAGTTGTTTTTTACATTAGTATTACATTTAAACTTCTTACAAAATAAAATTGTTATTAGGTTATATTTAATCAGAAAATATTCATTCTAGTGCTTAAGTGTTAGTAGTTCTTTTATATAAAATATGTTGCTCAATTCAATATTAATTAAAAATTTTAATTTAATACCTTTGTGTTTCATTTTTAAAATTTTAATTTATTTAACTCTTTACTTTTAATTAAAAATTAACTCTCACGCACATCATATATAACAAAAATTAAATCATTTGAAAGAATCATTTTTGTTTAAAAATAAATCATAATGAAAAATAAATTAAGATAAGCATATTAGCAATATTTGTTTAAATATGTTTTTATATGTGTATATGTATATGAGTGTGTCTTATGTATAATACTATTTTTCTTCCAACAATGTATTATACGTATAATTCATTTAGATGCGAAGAAAAAACTAGCAAAGCGAATTGTCACAGTTTTAAAGTTACATATTCGATACAAAAAATACAAGAATACATTTTTTTACATTCCTCAACGAAACTATAAAATTTTTCATAACATACCTTTGCAGTTAAAAATAAATGTTTAACATTTAATCCAATTTCGTGTACTACAGTTTTTCATAAATTTAATTTTCAATGCTTAACATTGTTAAAAAATGGATATGACTTCTTTCCGGTACAGGTAATATCCGCCCAAAACATTTCATCATTTCGAAAGTATAGAAGTCATCAGGGAAATAGAAAAGGGGACAGCAGCGTAAAACTAAGTCTCTCCACAATACTTGAGGGAAACATTCAGTCTCAGTCACAAAAGAATAGAAGAGACTTTCACAATCCATAGCTGTAAAACTAGAAAATGTAACTTTAAAAAGAAAAAGATTCGGCATGAAATATAACGTCATCATAGCGCTCCGAAAATGTAAAATGGATTTTTGTTCTTCTATATTCAAAGAAACAAGCTCATTTAGTTTACGCATCGAAATGTATTTTGTGCATGCTTACATCGAGAAATGAAAAATTTCCATGCAAAGCGAGTTTTTGAGTTCGAAATTTAAAGAATCGGAGAAGAAAAGAATGCGTTTTCGTTTTTGACGAGGCATTTCACTTATTCGATCAAACTGTAGTCGAAACTGAGTCTGGTGGAATAACTGATTTTTTCCCTTTTTTGCATACTCAAAGTTCTCAAAATACAACCATGATTCTGAATCTGATTACAAAAATATCGGATTATAAAAATAATTTAAGATGGAAAGCTATTTTAGAATCTATAATTTTTACAAAAGATTTATTTCTTAAAAATTTGACGTTGTTTTTAAATTCATTATTTTTTAATATCAATTCTTGTAGTCGAATAATTATTACCATATTTAAAATTCTCTTACATTAAGATATTCAGCAATTTAGGAAGTTAATTGTGACTTAATAATTACCCGTTTGGCTTTGTCAAAATATTTTCTTCATGCACTCAGCATTCATCATATATTATGGAAAAATTAGTAAGAAAATAAAATTCAATCAGTGTTATTTAAAAAGAAATTCACAATCAAGGTCTATTCAATAAATTTACAGAAACTTAGTAAGAAATTTCAAAACTTATTTGATTTTCCATATTACTTTATCCACCTCTCTATAATTTTTCTTTTATTAATATTTAAAAAATATATCAAGACCCACTAATAGGTAATATGAATATTTCAACTTGCATATTTTTATTCACATTCTCTATGGAAGGGGAACCATTTTCTTGAAATACATTTTTTGATAAAACATTCAGCAGAAGCATTATATATATTTTATTTCTCATCTTTAAGATAACTTTAACGTTTTTAAGTACATAAATCAAGAATATATTGACACTATGTGCATTTTATTTCGAAAGCTCTATAATATATAATTTAGGCATAAAATATAACGCATAATAATAATTTGGCATAATAATATTTAGGCATAATAATAATTTGATATTTTTATAACAGAGTAAATTACATTCATTAAAAAGTAATATCTAATGCTTAATTGCATTAATTATGATTTCTTTAAAAATATTGAACCAATAAAAATCGTATGAATTAAAAAGGAACATTTATTAATCTACCATTAATTTAAAAATAATTTATAATTTAATGATGATATTAAAAATTTGTACCATTTTTTACTCTTATTAAATGCATATAAATGTCTACATATTTTTCATTTATATTTTTATATTCTTCATTTATAGGTTGAATTTCGACGTTTCTTAATTATTTTACCTTTTCAATCTTAAGTAAGCTTGTTTGATAAATTAATGCTATAGCGGTGACATTTATCCATATAAAAGAAAAGATGTAGAAGCTTGAAGCTATTCTTTTTTTAAAAAAATTTTTAACTTGCATTTTACATCGAAATTCTAGCCATGTTTAGTATTCTTAAAATAATGCGTGTCCAATTTCAAATTCATTTATCTATGCATCAATTACATAACATCACAAAGGAATAAAAGAACATATTTCGTAATTGCATTGAACGGAAACTTTGTTTCTCATCATTTCTTTCAAGAATGAAATAATTAATTAAACCATTTGCAAGGAAATGTTTCGGAAAATTGTCCTAAACAATAGCTCCTTTCCATTTATAAAATGAATAAATAATCAGTACCCGTCAGATGTGTTAATGGTTCCTTACCTTTGGAATTTATTTTCCGTAAAGGTGGTTGTTACTCAAACTTTCCAAGGCGTCACGCAGAGTTAAGAGGTTTGCAAGGAACAACTTCGCTCAGTCAAATTCTCGTTAAGAAATAAACAAATTGAGAACGATTTTTCAAAGAAGCTTTGATTAAAAGTGTTGTTCTGTGTCTGATATTCGTTTAAATATATATTCTTTACTCTAAAGTTTAATCGAAAAATGTCATTTGCAACATTTATTTATTTCACACATAACTAATGATAAATTCAGTCTTACGACATAGAAATGTAATAAATGCTCCTTTGTAAGTGAAATCGCAATTAAAATTTTAATTTTAGCCATAAATAAGTGTGAACTGTAAAATGCTTGTCTTGAAAAATCTCATTCCCAGTCATCAATTTAATTGAAAATATTTCTTCTTTCTCTATTTATCACTTTACATATAATTGAAACTTTGAAAGGTTTCATCTCAACTCGGTTTTCACCATTTCCTCCCTTTCCTCTATACATAATTTATAGAAATTTTTAGTTTATTTAAGGATAAAAATAAAATTAAACTATCGTTTTTAATCTTCGGACAATTTTATACAAGCAATATAGGAAATTGCTGGTAATGGTTATTTGTACTTTAAATTAAAACGATTTCAGTAAAATTCATTTTAATTCGAATAACAGAAAATTCTAAAACAAAATGAATGAAACTCTTTATCACACAAGCCATTGTATGTAAAAATTATATATATATACTAGATGATACCCGCCCACTTCGCTGGACTGACGATAATATCATATTTGGAATTTTTACGTAAAATATCAAGAAAATTTTCAATTTTTAAAATGTTAATGATAATCTAAATTTAAAATTTTAAGAAATTTATTATCTGTAATAATGGTTATCCACGACTTTCAATTATGCGAGAAAAATATAAAAATTTAGTAAAAAGTAACCCCACATATATATAATATGGATAAAATTAATTCCACCTTATACATGTTACACCTAGTATTGACAAAGATGCGACGTTTGTTTATTTGATTAATGAAATGTTTTTCTTGCGTATTAACCATAACATGAAGACAAATTAGTTAAGTGATCCATTTAAAGAATAAAATAAATTTTATTTTTTTTAAAAATGTGCCCAAAATATGAAGAAACAAAAACTTTGTGCAAATGAAGCATATAAACTTGAAAGAGGGCGTAAACAAAGGTTATTTCGATTTGATTTAACTTAATTAAGAATAGCACACGAGGAGTAAATTTTAATTTCAGTTACATAATACACTGGTTTCCAAAAATCAAGCAACAAACTGAAAACTAATGATAATTCCAAAAGTAAACAAGACATTTGGACAAAACTTGGAATTAATATTGTTATACCACGGTAACGTAAAGAGAGAAGATAATCTTATACATATTATTTATATTTTGTGATTTCAACAGGACATAAAATGTCCAAATTTGTGCACACAAATTAAATGCAAAGAAATTTCTCAATATGAATTATGATATCACCGCAAACAGCTACATAAATCTGGCAGCGATATCTCGGGTCGTTTACAATGTCAATGAGTAACATAGGTCGCTGATCACGTGAAACTGATTTCAACCCAGTAGGGGCTGGAGACCAACAACGCGCTTTCCGAGAGCTTCCTACCCATTCTCAATGGGATTTGATGGTCATGAACTCGCATGCAGCGTCGTGCGTTCAAATCCTTGAGCCATTCAAGACCCGCAGTACAACAGACAAATGTTAAATCTGTAGCCGCACCAAGTTCTCCTACTGACGCTGCGTGGAAGCTTAGAAAAGCAGTTGTAAGGTTTGTCACTTGACCGTGGTTCAAAATTATTATTTGTTTATTTATTTTTACTTGAAAATTCTATATAGGGTGAACAATGCATCACTTCTGACTAGGAAAAGGCTCTCGCAATAAAACTTTATTTAAACATAAACGTCCTTAATAAAAGTCCTAAATAAAGAAAACAATTTACATTATCAAATTCAAATGGCTTTTAAATATTACTAAACAATAAGGCTAAAATATATATTTGGACTTATTTCAATTTTATTACTTTTTGCTTGTATTTTTCTAAGCATTTGGTAGAATATACTTTTGTAATTATTTCTTCAAATTTAAGTATTAAATTGCTTTATAAGGAAAGAGTTTCTCATATCTCATTTGTAAAGAAAACTTATTAATTCTTATGTAATTGCTTTAAAAATTTCGTTGTAATCAATCAAAAACAGAACGTTAACGTCAAATTTTTGAACACACCTTCTTGATCACCGGTGTGACACGTGATTAGTTTGACCATGTTCTCAGGCAGATAACAATTACTTTACAAAGCGTCAATAAAGTTAGTTTTATGACATTTGTGGGATGAGATAAATGGCAACAAATCCCTTTTAAACAGGATACAATCTTGATGGATCAGCATCCAAACTTGTTTTATTTAAAAGCTAAGCTATTTAACTCAACAGATATAATGAAATAAGTTCGCTCTCTTATTATCAACAACGTTTAAATCTTCAAACTAAATACATTTTAAGGGATCTTATGTGAATAAATTTCATAAAATAAATCTCTTAAGAGTATAACTATTTTTAAAAAACAAGTTAATTTATAGAATTTAACTTTTGATTGAATGGTTAGTGAATAATCTTGGATGAATTTTAGAACAATTTCTTTACATCTTCAGTTATTATTAAATAAAATAAGTTGTGCAATATTATTAAGTATTATCCTTCTCAGTCGAACTATTTGGGAAGAACATTTTCAATTGTTATTTTCAATATAGTTCATGTAATAAATGATTTTGAATATAAATACGTAAAAAAATATAGTTAATTTTAGAAAAATAAAAATAAATTCAATTTTTTTTATAAATAACTCAAAGTAAATTAATTTGAAGTGCAGACGCTTTAAAACAAGAAAATTCGTTGTAATTACTCCACAAATTCTGCAGTGCTTAATTAAAGCACTTTAAGAATAAGTTTATTAAATTTCCAAGACACAATTTGTTCATTTATGCGGAAGAAATGCTTTATTAAAGTATGTTCCATCGATGTGCACATGACTGCTTTTAACTACAAAAATGTAATTTTATCAATCATAAAAGCTCAAAACTAACCAGATTCCTCAACTCTTGAAACCTGAAAGATGTCCTCTACTACTTCTGACTTTTCTCTTGCATTTTTCTTTCAACCAGAAATAGAATTAAAGCAGAGCGAAACACTTTTCATTTAATTTAAACGTCCTTCCTCCATGATAAGTGGAATAACTCAACCGTCTACGTCTTCAAAACAATTTTCGACTGTGAAGCACTAGGAATTAATTTGAGAAACAGACACGCTACTTCATTTACTTAAAAATTTCATTAAGCATTTTCTCGTTTTACCCACTGACGAAGAGTAAACATTTTTAACTCTCTTTCTCTCTGCCTACCGTAATTTTTTTTGTGCCATACATTTTTCTTTCAAAAGAATGTCACTCGCAAGAACCCATTCTCCTGAACAAAAAAAAAATGGTTTTGTCTTACGTTGTTTAAAAGCTCATTTATCATTGCAGATCCTCCACAGCTCTTATGTATTAAACAAAGCCCGAAGACACTATTTGTATTTTTTTATATAAATTTTTTTTAACTTTCTTACCGCCGATTTTTATCCCAAGATCGTTTATCGCTAGTAAACTAATAGTGGAATAAAAATTCTCGACTGGGGCTAAATTTTTGAGCTTGCATTTTTTCCCCTTTTTTCTCTTTTTAACATTTCGTTTTCTTTACAGCATTTTTTTCTTTTGGTACCCTTTAACTCATTTTTCATTGGATCAACGGGATGTAACGACTTGCCATGAAATGCAACGTACAAGAAATAGGAACAAATATTCTACCAGAGTAAAACGTCGCGTCCAGGTGACTTACAGAACATAAGCGAGATTTAAAATTGATTGTTCAGGCTTTACTCTGCATCTCAATGCGACAGATTGATTACATATGAAAAGTTAAAACTTTTGGAAGAAGTGAGGGGAATATTTATGTTTAGAATTTGCCTCATTGTACAGTCAAGGTTTCGCTCTTGCTTGGAACTAAATACGTGATTTACTTGTTTTTTTTTTTCCAAAATGTTCTCCTGTAATGAATTTTTTTATTGGGAAGGAGTTATGACTTTTATCATTTTAATTCAAAGCAATGGTACACGGTACTGGTATACAAATTTACGCAACACCCTAAGTATGTGAAGAAAAAAACATTAAAATAATAAGGACAAATTAAATTGAAACTGTTGCATTTCAAAAATTAAGCATTTTTCAACATTCAACCATGAGATTGTATGAAAAGGGCTTTTTGTGACCAGTTCAGAGAAAAGGATGCTCAGTAGAAAGGTGATGTATATGAAAATATCAAAACTATGACATCATAGGAAGTCTTGGCACGCATACGCGAGGAATGCACGCACTCAGTATCAAGGCAACTTATAAAAGAGGATGGACGCATTTTTAGACGTTCCCTGCATGTGAAGGAGATCATCAGGATGCCTTTACTTGTTGTAGAATGATCGGTAAATTTGAAAAGAAAAGCGTAATTTGACTAGTGTAGCACAAGATTTCGAACTGATAAAAGTGTAGTTTCAAGAGTTTGGAAATCTATCCAAATGACAGGTACAGTAGCAAGAAAGATTAGTGGTGGTTGGTTAAGGAAAATAACGGCAAGTGATGACCGATATATCATTCTGAAGGCAAAGAAAGACGAGGACCAGACTTCGGGCAGCATTGCTCAGCAGCTGCGTACAGAAACTGGAAGACAGGTATCACGGTTTACTCTGGCCAGACGTCTGCATAAAAGTAGCCTATTCTTTCATCGTCCTAAAAGCTACATACTATTAATAGCAGCCCATTGAAGACACTGTTTACAAAGATGTCAAGATCAAAAATATAAAATTGATGATTGTAATTATGATAGTAAAAAATAGGATATTGTAGTATTAGATTTATATAAAAGTCCTATGATAATATAAATTTTAATAATAATCGCAATAAGCATTAAATTCAATTCCTATAAATAATATCGACACACTTTTATATTTAATAAAAATATGTGACGTTTGGTTTTTAATTATAATAATTATAAATAATTACATAGCAAGTATATTATGAGGGTTATAATAAATATATAAATGAAGAGTATTAATATGTTATTACTGGTAGTCTAAGTATTGTCAAGCGTAAAAAAAAAATCTTAGAGAAATTATGAATAAGGATACATGTGTCAGAATTATAAATTATATTTATAATAAATATATTACAAGAATAAGTAGTGAAGATATTGACAAGCTTTAACTAAGTTGCCTGTTAAATATAATTTACCTATTAAGGTATTTAAAGAGCATAAGATTTAAATTGTGGGGGAATTTAAATACTTGAATTTTAAGGTTAAAGATAGCGCTAAGATTTTAGATCTAAAAGATTCTACAAAAAATTACAAGTTGAATTCATTATTTTTTTTACTGATAAAGTCCGTGGTAATTATGCTATCATTTGTAAATAACTATATGCTAATAATAAATATCTGATTAATAATAATGCCTTTGTTAAAATTATTAATAGTGATAGAAAGATAACTAATAGAATTAATGATTTATCCAAAAAATAGGTTAAAAAATGAATATAATTAAATTTCCTCATGTGTTTTAATTCCTAAATTTCGTGGAGTACCTATTAAATGTAGAACTATAAATAATGGTTTAAATTAGTACATAGCTAAAGCAGATAAAATATTACAAAATATCTTTCAAAATATTATGGATAGTTTGGATAAGACTGTAATCTTTAAATAAAATTATAAAATTATTAATTATGTAGATAAAAATTTGCGGTATTTATTGTTAAGACTTTGAAGGATTTGTTTAATTCAATAGATATTGAAGATTTAATTAAAGTTATTTTCGATAATTTGAAAGAATTAAAAATTAATAACTCTATTTTCAAATTTTTTTTATTTATCTAGTTTTAAGAGAATATTATATTGGTTATAATGGGAGAAATACAAACATATAAGAGGTATACAGTAAGGTAGCCCTGCTAGAAATAGTCTTGCCTTGCAAATATTTATTTGCATTTTTGTTAATATAATTGCTTAGAAAATAATAATTTCAAAGCTATTCAGAAAAATTGATGATCTTATCATTTTTCAAATTAATCTTAACTCAGAATTTAAACTAGATTTATCTTTTATCCTTCTTACTTAAATTTGATTAAAACTAATGTAAACTCATTTGAAATAGATTTTTTTTTAATTTAAAAATTAAAATAATATGACTAATTTTTAAATTGAAAATAATATGATTATTAGTAACATTTATGACAAGAGAGGTAATTATTGTTTCCTTTTAATAAAGTTCCTTTCCTTAACAACAATTAAAGTTTAAATACATTTAGGAACATTTTATAAAGTTTCTTACTTACAAATATCAAATTAGTCAATATGCATGTTCCATAATTCCCTCGCCATTTTACCGCCATTCTGCCAGAGGGCGCTGCTTGAGCACGATGAGCTCAAAAAGGGCGCTGCTTGTAAGCGAAAAGCACAGTGGCAAGAGAGGAGCCAGAGTGTTTGTTGTGGAAGGCACGAGATAACCTAATAATGTATCGCTTTTTGATTTGCTATTTTGTTAAAAATAAACTTGCTCAGTCTTATAGAAATTCATTTTGCACCTATCCTACACTTGAACCACTTCTGTAACAATGCCCTCAAATACCAAAAGTAATTTAAATAATTTCTTTTTTTACCTGTTCTAAAATTTATTAACTAATCAATTTTTTACAGAGAAACTAAAGTATACAAGCTATAAAAATGATTAATCGTAATATGCCTGGTTATAATTTTTTTATGATGATTTTTTTAATAAAGATTTTTGTTTGATTTTGTTCATATATTTTCTAATTTTTCCTTCTTTTTCCTAATTCCTCATACTCGTTTAATTTTATTATTTTTTATTTATTATATTTTTTAAAAAAATTCTTAATTTTAATTTATTTTATTTTTGTAATCTTTCATATCTATTTTTATTTATTTATTTATAATTTTTAAAACTTTTACTATTTAGACCATTTTCCTAAAAAAAATTCTTTTTAGATTTAGTTATGAAATAGTTTGATGGATGGAGTCGCTTTATGTTTCCTAGCATTTATAAATTTCCTTTTTAAATATTTACGTCTGTCAGGGTTTGCTTTTAAATTTTTGTTTTTGTAAGTTTTGTTTCAATATTCTTATTAAGTGTGCTGGCCTGTAATTTTTGATTGGTCATTGCTAGAGTTTGGTACTGACATTTCGGCTACATTTAAAAATAGTTGCTTCACATGGGAAGTTGGTTCGTTGTTTAGCTACGCAGCCGATTTTTCATTCCTCTTTTATACTTTTTCCAGCGTTTTTATGACTTGAAATAAAGTATTAAAAGGTATTTAATGGGGGCTGACGGATGGCTAATGTGGATTGGTTAATTGTGATTAATGGGCTAATGTGGATTGCCTAATGCTAATGCAGCTCATCGACTGTATGAAGAGCAATTCAAACATTTACAGGGTCACTGTTTGATTTATAAAAAAGTAGTATTATATGCTACTTATTATTGAAAACTATTGTTTAAGAAATGGCTAATAATGCACGTTTATTTTAAGTGTTGGTAAAATTAAATTATGCTCCATGTTTATCTCTTTTTCCCTCTTTTTTCCCCGAATATAAGTCAATAAATGAATCTTTGAAAAAAATTTATTATTTAAATTTCACGGCTTATTTCATATTTACAGTGAATTATTTTCACTCTTTCTTAAGATGAAATGTAGTTTACGAGTATTTTTACCATGACACATCAATCATTCTATTTCTTTTCATTTATGATCAGCATGATTACTCTGGACAAAAGCCAAAATGTTTCAGGGTGGAAATAATTCAGTTCTGGAGGATTTTATGACACTAAATAAGAATATGACAAAATTGATTTATTAAATTGATTTATTTGATCATGCTTCAAAGGGCTGAAGATACCACTGAATTTCAAAGTTGTTTACTAACAAAACGTTGCTATTGTTATAGAACAGTTATCATCTACCAAATTACTATATTTCCTGCTTTTAAGTATTCTCGAACAATTCTAAGCGAGTAAAATATTACTATAACCACAAATGTTGGCTTGCATAAAAAATTGAAAACAATAAAGATCTCATACAAGTTGAAGTACAATTGAAGGCAAATGGATTAAATCTATTCATCTATGGACTGCATTAAAAATACAAAATTAAATTCAATCAATTTGTAGTAAATCATATATATATTAATGTGACAAATATATATTAAAATGACACAGTACCCTGTGAATAACTTTTTAAAATTAAATATTTGTAATAAATATTTTTATTCGTCATATTTAAATGCACATAAAATATGCATTGCAGAAAAGAAAAGAAAACATCATTTTTAAATAAACAATTATTTAAAATTTTAATTGGTTTTCAAATATTTCTATCTTTTTAAATTTTGATTATTTCTACAAATTTTAATATTTGTAAGCAATTTTTCCTATTTCTTAAAAATGTTTTTTCACAATTCTATGTATAGGTTTAGTTTTATTTATAGTTCTAAATTTTTTTTCTATCAGACAAACAATAAAAACACAATAAGGAAAGCTTTATCTAATTTTATGGGTTTTTAAATAAATTACAATTTATCTACATTTGTATTACATACCCAAATGCAAAACAGCCAGAAAATGTTTCAAACTTTATATTGATTACATTTTAGTGAATGTCATCACAAAAAGTTAAATACCAAGAAAAAGCGGCTTAAAGTTTTAAAGATCAACTAAATGGCTTAGCACACTGTCAAAGAAAAATTAGACAACTCATTAAATAATGTAACTAGAGTTAAGAAATTTTATACACATATTTAGGAAAGTTATACAATTAAAATAAGGTAATAAAACATTTTTCAACGTCTTGGTCATTTTTAGGAACTACGGGCCAATAACTTGATGGGAAAAAAACTCTTATATATGCTAGTATTTAAGCTTAGAATACTAAATACAAGTGTAAAACATTTTAAAAAATTAATAATTATTGATTACATCTGAATTTCCAGTTGATCGGTCTATATTTAGATCTACAATCAATGGATACTGTATTATATTTCCTGTATTATTAGAACTTATATTTCGGGCTTTCCCACTTTAATATATACAGTAACATTATTATTTGTTTTACATAATTTTAAAAAGAAAAAGGCCTTTTCTAACTTTTTGGAGCACATGGATGGTTAATGGAGAAACGTGTTTCTCATGTGAGGTATTTCTAAAAAATATGCTATAAAGTGATTTTTTGAAATTTTCTACTTTTAGGTTTCCATTTTCTAAATTATTTTCCAATATTTAATTTATAAAATACAAATTGATTATCAATTTTTGCATTATATGCATTTGATTCGCATCGAAGCTATTTAATCATCCTCGAAGCCCGTTTCAGATATTTAATCACAATTCGTCCTAATAAATTCAAGAGAGGCGACACTATCGAGTAAAATTTGAAATCTGAACCAAAATCATCGCAAGATTAAACGCCATAAGAGACTAAGCAAGAATTAATTAAACATGTTTACGGGCGTTTGATTTTCGGAATCTAATTTAATTAAGCTTCAGAAGTGGGTAATGAAACAGCATAACACGGAAGACGAGGTATATTGGAGATGCTTTATAAAGTCAGAGGACAGTCGAATTTAAATTAAGTGGCATAAGACCTACTTGTTAACTGAGTACATAATGCAAAATGTTTGAATAACATATTTTCAATTTCAAAAACACTTGAATTCCTGATCAATGCATTTCGCTTTAATGAAATCCAGACAAATATGTTCTTCATCAATTTCATCAATGCTTAGTTCAAAATAATTTATAATTCGCTTCTTCCTTTGATGAGATTAATTCTTGTTACTCTTCATTTTTAAGGACAAAGTGTTTTAATTAAAGTTAAATTAAATCATTTATTTAAAACTACTCTCGTCTATTTTTGTTTGAAATCTCTCAAACAAAAATAGACGAGATTTTTTACTTTCGATGGTAGAATAATAAAAAGCAACTCATATAGTCTGTATACAATTAAATTACAAACTTTTTAACTAACAATTCCTTAAATTGAGTGATATTATTTTTATCCTCATAAATGGTATCGTTAAAAGTGTGCACATACTTAACAAAAAACCCTACTTATAATAATGCACGTATATAGTACATTTATGTATTCCATATGTTGTATTAATTTTAACTTAAGCTATTCCACCGCCTTATTTACATTAATCTAAGATTTCAATGCATAAACCGTGTGCATTCCATTAAAGTAATAATCTTATCTAGATTTAATACATTTAATAAATATAAATATTTTTCAACGCATTTAATACGAATGAAAACACTCATCATAATCAAAATTATTAAATAAATTTCATAACATGTATGAAATATTAATGAGTACATTTCAATAAATTTAATAATAATTCATACATTTCGGTACAATTAATATTTAGTAATACATTTCAATGTATTTCATAATAATAAAAAAAAATAACGTGTCCTTTGAAATTAAGCAGCTTTTTTTTAACACTGTACTAGATTCTCTGGCTAGATTTTTATTTAAATTTTTTATCAAATTACTAACTATGTTCTTATTTAAACTGTCAGACTGATTATTCCATAAATTTATTATCTAGACTCTTAAGCAGATTTCCCATTAACGTTCTTATATTTATTATAAAAATCGCAATCCAATAAATTAAATTACCATCTAAATAAACTCCATCAAAAATACGTATCCCTAACAATTACGTGCAAAACCTTAACACGCCAGTCGGAACGAAAGCAGATACTTCAAACCGCGCATAATAATAATGAAACCAAGATGAAACAAAGTAGAAATTTTCATTTCCTGCAATTCGAGAGAGAGAGAGCAGGTACTCTCTTGAAATATTACCCAGCAACCCCATCTCACGCAATTAAGGGTAATCACTCACAGAATAACTAGTCCAGTATGCAAATGAAGCTAGTCTTTAAATAACAGTCATAAAAATCTCTTCGGTCAATTAGGAGTGGAGGGTTTTTTTTAACCCTCCTCCTTTTCATTATCATTATTACCGATGAGGTCTTCTCTTTACCCCAGTTTCCTGAAGCACATGTCGGATCTCATGAAATTGTAATGCCCTATTCCATTGCATGTATTCCATGATGAGGGCCAATGAGCATTACGCTAAAAGGAGGAGGTAGAACGACAAATCGGATACACTCACAGGGGATTCGGAAATGTCATTTTTGTGGAGCACTAATAATGACTATAACTGGCAGTTAAGCGGTGATGCCACATTTCCTGTGCTTTCCATTTACTGGCTGTTGCTGTTGTGAGGACCTTCTGAATAAGGAAGTGGTTGGGTGATAAAATTTTGTAGTAAATAAAAGAAGATTGCAAGGAAATACGCAATCAGTTTACTGAGAGGCATATTCGTTTTTCAAACCAAATGTTGAATTGTGGCTTTTTTTTTTTTTTTTTTTTTGTAAACTTTGATCATTTGCTTAATGTATTGTATTTGCTTCGGAATTGTTTCCATTATAACCTAACTTCTTTCTATGTTTAATTTGAAGCTCATCATGTCCCTATGTAAAAAACAATTTACGGATAGCAGCGCAAAAAAAGTAAATTTCATTACGGTACCTATTTGTTTTAATGATCTCGTTTTTCAATAAGTAAATAGCTGTATCAGAAGTAATTTTATCAAATGAAGAGTGCAATAATAATAACTACGTGATTTAATGTCAGTGAGATAATTTAAACACTGCTCCATAATGTGTTATCACAGACATCATTTAATTTAGAAACTTAACCTCTCTGAATTCGTAAGTTGTAAATTTATTCGTAGAATAATAATCTAAATCAAACTTTTTAGAAGCACTATTTGAAGAATAGATAATTTTATTTGACAATTTGATTCAGGGACGCTATTTAAAGCATGGATTTCCTGCACATACTCGTAAACAGCTACAATTTCATTATTATGTAACATTTTATGAAACATAGATTGAAATGAAGATTTAAAAAAATATAAAACTTCATACAGACAAGCAATTAATATATAAATGTTAAAAAGAAAAGCAAGACTATTTCGAAATTAATTGAATAATGAATATATCTTATCACTGCTACTAATTCCATAGAAATGTAAAGATGGCAAATTTAGGGGGGGAATCCGTTATACAGCAGGAAACCGGCAAATTACATAGTTATCTTTACTATTTTAAAAAGTTTTTTGTATGGTGTACTTGAATAAAAGTTATTCGATTATCAATATATGTTACTTTTCTCTCTTGCCTTAATAAATTGATCTTATTAAATTAATAAACGAATCACGCATCAACTTACTTATTAAACTATAAGTAGATTAGGAAGTTTCTATAGAAAGGCTTTACAACTGCATTACTGTTACTATTTTAATTCGAGATAATTATCAATTTAAATGAATTATTTTTTTTTTGCAGAAGAGAAAATCCTGTAATACTAAGTAAAAAAATAACATTTTCAGTTGTACTATATGAAATACATAAAATTTAAAACTCTTCTATTTTTACATTTAAATAACTAGTCGTACTCTAAATATCACCATAATTTATTATATAGAGTTCTTTTTCCTTTAGTTAGTTACATATGAATGCAATCGTCTTTCATTCTGTGTCACATGCCAGAAAACGCCCTGAATACTACTTAGTAACTGTCCAAATAAAGATTACTACACAAAAAAGAAATCTCCATCCACTGCTCATTGGCTTGCATGTCTCTACAGAAAGCATAAAGAGTAGAGCATTTAAAAGGATGACTAAAATTTAGTAATCATTGTAATGAAAAAAAGAAGTGCTTATTTCTCCATCAGAAAATAAACACATTTGCTGGTCTGAGCACGGTTGGAACATACATTATAATGAGATATATCGATAAATTGTTGGCTGACAAATGCAGCCAGTTAGTTCTGCCTTTTTTTAGGTTCGAATAAAGAAATTTGAAAAGGATGTAATTTAACACTAATACAGAGAATAAGCGCTTTTTTTTAAATATTTTTTAATACTCCATATTTTAATGGAAACTATTATATTGTTTTTTCACTGAACTTTTTTATGTGCATAGATATTGGGCAACAAAGAAAAGTAATGAGTGAATTAATTTTATAATATTCTCAATTATTATACATTTTACTATATTTTGTTCTTAATGTGTATTTTATATGTTTTATTTGCTATTAATTTTGCTTCAATATTGAGAGAAATGCAAGAGAAGATCGTAAACAGCACTGATACTATTTATTTGAAAATCAATCTATGTTCGAAATCGATATTTATTTTGAAATTTTCATTTCTAATTTTGCTAATATTTTTCTAATTTTACATAATTAATTTCTACGCTTATATTGCTTGAATATACGTAACGAAAGTTTTAAAAACTTACAATTTAATGAACAATCATCGCAGAAATTTGTTCCTCTTACAAATGACCTTGATTTCAGATGCAAGTTGAAAGTTTGAATTTTACTTCACATACAAATCATGAAGCTACATGTGAATAAGAGCTCTGACAATAATTTTATTATTATAGATTCTATTACCTTGTAGATTTGTTATACATAAAACATGATTTTACTGAGACCTGTCTGAGGAAAATTATAATAGTTTATTCTTTAGCTATACGTTTACGTACAAAAAGTGTGCACTTAAAATAAATTTGTATCAAAACTTTTGATGAATTACAGTAAACTCATGTAAGAAATTTAGTATTTTTTCAAGCTATTGATTGATGTATGGTCTCAGTTTACGTATTAATAAAAACTAAAAAAATTTAAAAAAATAAAATTAATCCAATTTTTTTATTGGGGAAGTTTAGTTTTGTATCGCAGATGTCAAAGTCTTTCTTCTTGATTTATTTTCCCTCTTCTTTTTTATATGATAAGGTTTTAATTAAATTAGTGTTATTATCATAAATCATTTATTCACTTAAAGTAGGTATGGATCTGAAAAAAACATGCTGAGAGGAAAAAATATTCCAAACCCCTCAAATACTGAGTTTCAGAGTGGGACGCAGCAGTGTTTTTTAACTTAATCGTTAAAATTATTATTTCCATTTGATTGCAGCCTCTTTAAATTAAATAGTGACGTGCATATTTCACTTTAGATATGACTGTTCGCATCCGAAAATGTCTTTGCTTTGTATAGTATTACGCAAATGAAAACTTGATGTTTCAAATGGCTTTAAACTAAGAAATCTTTTCATGGTGTTCAAATTACCTTTTCAATGGGAATTAGTCAGGACCAATATTATTAGAACGTAAGCCGAAACTGTCTGATGTTCCTTAAAATAGCGCTGAAAGTTTCCTGAAACTTCAAAATAATGGAAAGCTTATTAATTAAAATTAAAACTTTTATTAAATAATTTGAGAGGTTGATTATAGTAATGGAATAAAACAAGTTAATTCATTAGAAAATTTTTCAAATATTTCATCATATCTCGATTATATAGCAGTAATGTAAATAACAAATAAATTGATAGAAATAATAGTTATTTTTATTTTATGAATTAATTAAGAAAATGTTATGGAATTTGTTAAAAAAAACTCACATGAATTTAAAATTAATAGAAAACGAATTTCTTAATAAATTAAATTTAATAAAGGTAAAATGTGCACATGCTTCTGAATATAAAATGAGTTACGATCATTTGAATTACCGGAAAATTTAAGATAAAAATATATTGAGAGAGTATATAGAGAAAATTCCAAAAGCATTAATTCCAAAAACGAGTTTTATACATAATAGAGCATTAAAACGTCAATTTTGAAAAGTATTTTCTAAGAAATTACAAAATTTTGAATGATTATAAAAGTTTTCCCATTTTCTATAAAGTACAAAATGTTTCATGTTTTTCTAAGAAGTTTATGCGTTTTTCCAAAAATTTTATTCGATGAAACGAATCGGTTTAAGAAGAAATAATGAAAAGGAATTTTTTTTTTTCAAATGGAATGTTTTTGAAGTAGATTTGGTTGTTTGAAAAAAAGAGTATGCTTGAAAATATGGAGATGAGTTAAGAAAAGCGACATTTTGTTAACTCAGTTTTTATATTATTATATTTTATTTCTGATCATAACTGGCACATGCATAAGAAGTATCAACAGATTTCTCTTTTTTTTTTAAATAAAAAGGAGGAAAAAAATATTTCTCTGAAGACTTTGTTTGAACAAATCTTGACAGGGAGATATAAAAAAGTATAAAAAAAAGTTTCTTTTTTCCTTTTTAGGTAACACGTATTTCCAATATTTTGTCATTTCTATCAACGTTTCTGCTTAAGAATCAAACTTTAACATCAAATGTTTTTTTTTTTTTTTTTTTTTTCAAAACTATTTAGTTATAAGAATAGAATATGTATCTTCCCGGAAATTTATTTCTAAAGCACATTTATTTCTCTTTAATTTCAAAACAGAAATTTTTATTCAATGCTGATAATTCTTTATAGCATTGAGAAAAAAAAATTAATTTCTTTCCCAACATAAGAAAAATATGCAAAAAAGTTTAGTTGTCGTCCTGAATCCTTAATTTTAGCACATATGTGTTTGTGTTTTCGAGCAGTAGCTAAACCGAAATTGATTCATACGATTAGTAGCTAATAATTTTTAAAATAATTTAAATATTTGAAGCGATTATTTGTACTTATAACCTATGTATTAACACATCTAATAAAAACAGAGGGAAAAAAAGAGCAAAGAAAAAATGAAAATAATTATTTCGCTTAATGTTTTAGAATAAGATATTTCTTTCGCATCTTTGTTTAGTTGATATTTTATTTGACAAGCAACATTGCCAGTTGTATCTTGAACTTATTCATTACGAACGTAATGTAATGCATCTAAATAAAAACTTTATGTATGTTCAACTGAAAATGATCAGAACAGTATTCGATATTCATAACTCTTTCTTTTTATTTCTCTTCACATTAATGTAGATTGTGTTGAACTATCGCCAGTTACCAGTCTTGTATACAGTAAGTTATAAGCCATTAAATATCTCAATACATTGTAACGCATTTTTATTTCCCATTTTTATTTAGAACAATTACAAATAAGAACCAAGATTCATATGTTCTTTTAATTAATATGCTGTATCAGGGATGTATTATTATTTTTAAAGTAGTTATCAAGTGGGAGTGTAGGATTCGTCCTTATTTTTTAATTACTTCAATTTCATACATAGTAATTTATATATACATATGAATGGCTCAGTCTATTGAAATGTATTTTTTATTTTCATCTTTTATCTGAAACAATTACAAATAAGAACGACACAATTCACTTTTCCTTTTAATTAATACGCTGTATTTGGTATTCATTGCTGTCATTGAAATACTTATGAAGTGGGAGTTAGAGAATCATCTTCATTTTTTTAGTTGTTTCATTTTTAGTTACTTCAATTTCATGAATAGTAGTTTATGTATACTTATGAAAGACTTGGTTCTAGTATTGTGTATTTTTACACAATACTGGAACAATTACAAATAAGAACTAAAATTCATATTTCCTTTTGACTTAGGTAGAATATTGCTGTATAAGGCATTTTGCACATATTTACAGATATTTATTAAGAAGGTTTGTAAGGTTAACTGTTATTTTTAAGTAACTTCCTGTTACCATTATGAATTTATTCTACATTATCTATCTCTACATTATTTTGTCATTATGAATTTATACTATTTCTTACAGAGAGCATACGTTCATTTCCAAAAGTAATTTGTGCAAATAGCGAAACTGAATTGTTTTCCCCAAATTTGATAAATAACGGCGTGTTTGGACGAAGCAAGAAGAGCTGATATTGTCATCTGGAGTACATTAACTGGAGTAAGAGGGACTTAGATCTCAGTTATAATTGCAACTTATCAAATAATCTAGTTGAAATTTGTATAACGTTACTAATTTCTCTTTTAATTTTTAAATATTCGGATTACTTCAAATTCATGATAATTGTTGTTAAATCTCTCGAGCTGATGGAGTTAAGTGAATTAGTTATATTGGGTATAAATTTTAGTTTTTAATTAGTCTGGTGTCATTCTAGATCTCCAAAAAGTTTGGAGCTTTGTAAAATAATCAAAATAAAGCTGTACTTCATCAGAGCTCAGAGCTTGTCTCATTTGTTAGTTGTTGATTTTATTTCAACATTTATGATGTTAAAAATGTTGATAAAATTAATTACATTATTTTACTGATAATAATCATAACTTAATAAATTTAGTTCAATAACAACAAGAAAAATTAAAAACTAAAAAAAAAAAAAAAAAAAACAGTTAAAATTTTTTTGGGTAAAACATGATCTTGAAAGAATGACGGTACTTTAAAAAAAATTTAAAGCATATTAATTTTTTTAAATTTTAGTATTATTAATGTTAATATGTTTTTCTACGTATTATAAAAATTTAATGAAAGTCAATATAAAGAGAAGAAATTTATTACTGAATTATAAATAAGGACAAAAATTTCATTTACGAAATTATCACAGAAAGAATTATTTAAACCTCTCAAAGAAAACCGAGCTGAGCTAATAAATATGGCTATTCTGGTCTAAATTTATTGTATATGAATACATTTTAATAATTTTTCAATAACAGTTTTTATTAAAATATAATTTTGGAGCTATAGATTAAAAATTTATTCATCAGTTTCAATTTTTCTAAATATGCATTTGTATCACCAAAATGACTATAAAAGCCCATTAAAAAAAGCTAAATATTGCAGAGGTACTAATAAATGCAATAAATATTATATAATATGAATTAAAAAGGATTTAAATGTATTTAAGAACTGATCCTCTTAAACATAATACCATAAGTCTTAAAAACTTATTAAAATCTAGTTTTATTACTCTGTGAGTCAAATACCTTTCTACCTCGTTGAATCCAAATTTGCGAAACCAAAAATAGATTTCATTTTAAAATTTAAAAAAGTAATGCGTTGTAGGAATGAAAAAGATTAAATAAACCTATAACGGAGTTGGAGAACGAAAGTTCACATTGTGATTTCTCTTTCAGTTCTTATCGCTTTCGAATTTTTTAGAAGCTATCGTTATCTTACATTTTTTTCGTCTGAAGAATGATTTAAAGCCACAGAATTTTATCGACCACGACACAATAAACATGTTAAGATGTGAAAAGATTCAACTAAAAGCAGTTTTTCCATTTATCAGGAAAACAGGAATACATTTTCTCAGTTGAGGTAAAGCGTAATTCACGCAAAAGTTTGAAAAGCTACGAAGCGAGCAAGGGAAGCATAATTATGTCTTCCGAAAAAAGAAGAAACTCACAATTTTCATTTTAGTCGAAGTTGGATGTTGCTGTATAATCGTCGTATCTGCAGTTTTTCATTTACAATCGGTTTTCGTTTTAACCTTATCTGTTTTTCCGATACTTTCTTTCATTTTTCGCCGAAGAGATTTTTTTTTTTTACCTTCATTTTGGTTCTTAAGTGAAGTAAGATAGAGACGTAAAGGGACAGAAAAGAAAATGCATGAGTGAAAAGAAAATCATTTCTTAGCGACTAACACTAAATGAAAAAAATTCTTGAAGATTCAATTTACTTCATCGTTCGAATTCTTTCATAATTGTGAAAAATGTGTTGCCACGTAAACGCAAAAATTTGCCCACGATGTTTTTCATTTCGTCGATATCAAGATTTTGCAAGAGTTACGGTTATTTTTTTTTCTGGGATAATCAGAAAGGAAATCATTGAACAGGCATCTGTAATATTTCTATAAAGAAAGGTTTATATCGACTCAGAACGAAATTATCTGATATATTTAATTTACAATATGGCTTTATTTCTCAAATATCTAAAACTCTCAGCATTCAAATGTTGTCCTACGTTATCAACTGATTCGTAATATTTCACCCGTTTGACGTCTTTTAATATCTCTTACGTGATATTAAATAAATCAGTAACAACAATATTATTATAAAATGGGATAGCATACTTAAAGTGTAAAAGTATGTATGAATAAAAATATAACGGTGTACTTACTGACATCTTGCCAATTCTATAAATATTTTTTAAAAGTGGGAGACTTAAGAATTATTGATTTATGTAACGATTTAATAAAACAAAATATCCTTTTTTAAGATTATATTTCAGCCTTTTTTTTTAAATATTTCAATATTATATAATATATCATTTTTTAAAAGGTGTATTCAAATATTTCATCTTGAATAACATAACCAATTTGAAAAATTAAGCCATAAAGTGATAATTTTTATAGTATCGATAAGAAAAAGTCATCCTAAAAATATTAAACAAAGAAATCTATTCAATAAAAAATATGTTTGCTTAGATGTTATCATCTCTACGGGTGTAACTATTAAATGGATTTTTGTGTTTTATTAATGAATACATGTTTTGTTTAATATTCTCAACCATATATAATTTTTTAAAATTGAAGTTTAATGAATTTTAGCTTACAAAAACGCTATGGTAGATAAAAAAAAAAAAACCCTTCTGTAAGAATTCTTAAAATTATTGTAAACGGATCATTAAAACAAGTATGTATTCCATTACGACAATTCCTTTTCTTAAGTAAATCAAAACTTTAACTCAGAAATATAATTAAAAAATTATTGATATATAGTATTTATATTCGATAAATATACCAAAAAATATTATCAACTTAAATTAAGAATTAAAAACGCTTCCCTTCCAATAAACAACTTCATTTTTTAAAAAATATTCACCGTTAATTCTGCGATCAACATAATTCGTCATAGATTAGAGCTTCAATTATTTACCAAACGATTTTTAGACTTTTCATAATAAAAAAATATTTCAAAGGGAACAAAAGAAAGTATCTAAAGCAACTATTAGAAAATAAATTATTATCTTCATTACGATGAAAAATAAACCAACTGAACATAAATAACTTTCTTCGCATACATTATCATAATAAAAACTAATTCGTTTTCAGTTTAGGTTATTTTTTTTCCAAATTTATATTAGTTTACAAAAGAGTTATCAGAGAAGGATAAAAATTTCTGTTAATAAGTTAATTTAAAGTTAACTTATATTTTGTGAAAAGTGATGCAAATGTAATTTAAATAAATATTAGTAGAAGCTTTGAAATACGATAACTGTTACGAGCTTATTTAATGCCGTTTTCTTTGCTACATTGTCTCTTCTATAAATTGTCCTAAAGCTGTGTAGATATTTATCTACTTTCTCAGAATAATTATTTAGTCTGTGTTATATTTTTACTAAAACCTTTTGATCATTTCAAATTAAAATTGTTGTATTTTTTTTTACTGAATAAAATGGATTTGATAAACTCAACCATTTGGATGTAGTTACTCTGTTAAAGTGATATAATTAATTCTGATTTAATATTTATTTATCTGAAGTGGTTAAGATTTTTCTATCATCAAAAGCTTTTATCATTAATTAAAGTAATGTAATAAGTACAATTTATCATGAAAACAACTAAATTTCAACCTTTGTAAATGAAGTAGTTTCATCATTACTTCTATAATGTAAGTAAAATAATTTGAAGGATATTTTTTTATTCAATTAAAATTACAACTTCACATTGTCTCCTTCCAGTAATTGCCTTGGGAACCTTCCAGTGGTAGATATAATTTTTCTATTGTTCGTAGCTCACTGAATTAGTCTTCAGATGGTCGTTTAAGACCTTTTTAATATTTTCTGGAGTCGAAAAAAATAATATTCTTTTAAGGAGGAATTTCAATATTGCGATTAGTAAAAAATTACGGGGACTCAAGCCCGGAGAATAAGAAGACTGAGGAACCACATAGATGTATTTTTACATGCCTATTTGTTTGTTTGAAAGTTTCTCAGTAAACTTTTAAACATGTTTTCCTAATACCCAATTTATTGGTCAAAATATGATCCATAGTGTCGGGATTCAAACTCATTTCTTCACTGATTATTTTTATTGTCAGGAAATTATCAGAATACACAAAAACTCAAATTCTGGTAACATTTAAATATTTCTTGCTGGATTAGACCTTTCTCTTCGAGGTCCATCTTTCGTCGTTTTCCTGTCTTCCGAAAATGTCTTTACCAGAAAACCTGGGATTTCGACAAACGTTTTTACAAATCTGTAGAATCTTTAGGTCCGTTGTCCGTTGAAGTTTAACAAGTATGAAGCAAATTCCAATCGCAAAACTAAGCTCGAAATCATTGGCACTCATTTTCAGAATTCTTTAAGGAAAAACATTACAAAAAAACAATCATATGGACAACTGCATGACTCTACGCTGCTCAAGCTTGTTCTTCAAGTCCATTGCATGTTTATCCACCCTTTAGTTCATACGAGAAGTCCACAGTGATACAAAATCTAATGTTAATTTTAATTATTTTATTTACAGACCTCATGTATTCAGTGATTTTTGTTTCAGTCAGTTTAATATTAGATCAAGAGAAGATAATAATGCTGTAATCTTAAATAATCGAATTTTCAATGTTTTTGTTCTGCACATGAAAATTTTTAATGCAGATTTCTATATATTGCTTATCATATTATTTATAATCAAAATTAAAACTTCAAATTGATTTCCTCTCGTTACCTAGAAAAGAATCTGAATATTCCTGCATAAGTGCATTATTTATCAATGTACCTTAATGTTTTGTGTCTCTAACTATGTTGTTATACTGATTACTAGAGTTCAATTCAACATCTTTCTCGACAAGTACAATAGAACTCAGTTTGCTCCGAGCTATTTAAAACGTTTTCAAAGATACAAAGGACACAAAGTACAAAGGGAAACTTGCTCGATGCAATGTTTGAATTGCTTCAATGTTTGTAAACTCTTAATGTAATATTTCAATGGACGATACAAATGCAAAAATGTCTTTGAAAAGATAGAAATTTCAATTCATTTGTAAGCTCTACAAAATTGCCTACACGTTAGTATTTTCATTGTTAAGAACAATAAAATGGTCCTTTCAATTTTGGTTTACTTTTTAGAAATTGCACTACTTTCAATAAAATGAAATAGGCTGCTATTATTATCAAATAAAGTACACAATTTAGGATAAATCATTAATTATGAGATATCTAAAATAATTGGTAGGCTTTCTCTTTATATGATTTTTAAGAGTAATTAAGGAATGTTTGCATCGAGTGTACCAAAATAACTAAATTCTAATAAATATTTTATAAGATAGTATATAACAAATTATCGCAGTTCTACTATTTATTGAAAAAATTATTAAATTCAACACATTTTAGTGAGTTTGATTGGTGTCGTACTCAGATACATCACGTGGGTTATTCAGACGAATGACTTCGCAATTTTGAACTGCGGTCAAGTGATCATTTAGAGCCTCGATTGATTTAACGTGCACCAGCCCTGCTATATGGCGGATTTTTAGTTGCAATAGAGCTTGAACCACTGTCTCGACAGAAACTATACCGGCTGTGCTTCGCAACCATGACCCCCTACGTCACCATAGCTTTTATAGTTATTTTTTCAGTGATATTTCAACTAAAAGATTCATTATTATTGTTATTAACTCTGTGATTTTAGTGGATAGTAAGTTTGGAATTATAAGGTCGCAAATAAGTATTAATTCATTTATAATAAATCACGATGTGCATGATCAATAAGGCTTTATTTAGCTATATCTTCTGCAATTTTTTCAAGATTGAGGAGTTATTCGATTCGAGTAAAAAACCAATATTATACAAATTGCTGAGGGAACACTTTAGTGGAAAGCATTTATTATATATATATATATATATATATAAGAAAAAAATATTAATACATTTCAATCCTTCCTTATAAAACCTACGAAATCAAAAGAAAAAGTACACTTTCGGAATTTTAGATCCATTATTAAATTTTAAATTATTCCAGATTTCACACAAACGAGATAATATTAAAATAATTAAAATATCCATAATTTGTTAAATTGAAAATAGCTCTCACAGTTTTAATTGATCAAATTACAAATGAAAGTCTAACTATAAAAATTAACTGTTTTTGAAAGAAAATCTATTAATCGAGAGAATACAGTTAGTTCAATACTATTGAAGTCATGAAAAATTCGTAAAAAGGTTAGCTATTAATGTAAAAATTGATTAATGAGCATTATTTTAAATAATGTTCAAAGCACATCTTTTCCATTTTGCAAAAAATATTTAATTATTTTTCAATATTTTTCCATCAAAAATTTTTTTCTTGTTAATTTTTTGCTCTTACTTATGTCAAACAATAAATACAACACTTTTCACCACTTAACTTAAATTAATTATATATTACCTGAAAATAAAATACGAAATGCAACGAAAAGAATTATATTTAAAAAGTAACATAATTTCCTTGATATACTGCAACGGTTTTAATTCAAAAAACAAGTTAATAAGAAAAAACTCATAGGTATTTTAAAACAATTAAACTGCCAAGTTTTTATCAAATTCATTTAGATTTTCGATGAAACATCACAAAATAATTTGTTATGTTTATATTCCTTTTTTATATATGTACTAAATAATGATAATTGAAAAGCTTACATATGAAACAAAGATAAAATATTAATTATGTTCACATAACGAAAATTGGTTGAAAGTAAAAAAAGAAAAGAAAATTAATATCTTCGTTACTGATTCTTTTTTTCCAGAAAGAACCAAACTTCTGAAAGAATGAAATCTAATAAGATTAAAGAATGAAAAAGCTTTATTTTTGATTTAGTCTGTCATAAATCGTTATCAAGCAATTATTTCTTACTGAAAGAAAAAAAATTTTCAATATATATATATATATATATAAGTTTTTCTTGTTATATCTGATGTGTGGAATTAATGCAAAGTAAAATACTCGTGTAAATAATCGAAAAAGATTTATATTTAAAAAAAAAAGATATCTGAACAAATAATAATATTGTTACAATTTAGGAAAAATATACCATAAAAAAAATATTAAATTTACTTATTATGTTTCTTAAGGATTTGAAAAATCCTTTTTTAAGTTTAGAAACATTCATAAAAGTACATTTAGAAACATAAATTAAAAAAAAAAATTAATTTGATGCGAGTGGCACATAGGGCAATACATAGAAAAAATTTCTAAAAAGTCTTAACTTTTTTTGAGTTAAGAAATTTTATTTTTCAATGTAGTAGAGACTCAGCAAATGAGCCTTCAAGAGACTACAATGCATTGTTTAGAATATGGTATTAAATCTACTCACTAAAAATACACAGAAATATTACGCGTACAGTGTCGCATATACATATTAGTACATTGTTGACAACAAAATGACTGGACTGCATTTTCAAGTAAATAATATGGTAAAACATTTACAATTGAATTAAGACACTATGTAATCTGATGTTTTCATACAATTTGAAGCTTTAGTATGGATTAGAAAAATATTAAGCTATTTTAATTTTTCATTTTTCTAAAAAATTGGTCTATGGTAAACTGCTGTTTGTAGAAAATGCAACACCATGAAGGAATCATCAGAATCAAATGAAATTCGCAGCAAATGTCAATTATAGGATATTATGCAAATTAATAAAGTTTCAGAGCCATCGCGCGTGCGCGGCGCGCGCAGCGCCCTCTGAATTGATGCTGAAAGCGTATAAATAAAGTGCTGTAGCGGGACGTTGAAAAAAGTCTATGATTATTTGTTAGTGGCAAACGTTTAGTGAGACCTGAGTATGCCTCCACGACGGAAGAATAAGAAATTCAAGCAACTTACGGAGTTTGAACGAGGGAGGATAATCGGCCTTCGAGAAGGAGGATTTTCCTATCGCGCAATAGCAGCTCGTATGCAGCGGAACAGTTCCACAGTGATGCGAGTTTGGAAGCAGTGGACCGACGAGCACCGAACAACTCGAAAAAAAGGCACTGGACGACAGAAGGTGACGTCAGAGCGCGATGATCGACACCTGCTCCGCATGGCGGTGAATGATCGCACAGCTTCCTCCAGGCAGCTGGCAGCACGTTGGTCTACTGCTACAGGTGTACAATTGTCGGCTTCGTCAATTCGTCGTCGTCTGCTGCGCCGTGGATTGCGTGCAAGGGTGCCTTTATACAGGATTCCCCTCACGGCGAATCATCGACGGCTGCGTCGGCAGTGGGCTCTTGAGCACAGAGACAGGCGAGCTGATTGGCACCAAGTTGTCTTTTCAGATGAATCACGCTTCAATTTGTGGACCCATGATGGCCGTGTTCGTGTTAGACGTTATGCCGGTCAACGCTGCCTTCCTGAGTGTATTATTGAACGACATAGTGGTCGAACACCCGGAGTTATGGTCTGGGGTGCGATTTCGTATCATGGACGATCCAATTTGATACGAATTGAGGGTAATCTCAATAGCAACAGGTACGTCCGTGAAGTGCTACAGCCCGAAGTCGTTCCTTTCCTTCAAGGCATCCCTGGAGCTATCTTTCAGCAGGATAATGCACGCCCACATGTTGCGCGGACTGTTCGAGACTTCTGTTCAGCACAACGCATGCAACTTCTTCCTTGGCCTGCTTATTCACCGGATATGTCGCCTATTGAGCACGTGTGGGATATGGTTGGTCGGCGTCTCGCTCGTGATCCGCGTCCTGCAGTTTCCAAAGACGAACTTTGGTTGCGCATACAAGCGATATGGAATTCTCTTCCTCAAGCAGATATTCAACATCTGTTTGACTCCATGTCACGTCGTATAGCAGCACTTATTGCAGCGCATGGTGGCTGCACCAAATACTGATTTCGGACGCTTAATTTGTTTCTTTTGTTTTGAAAATTTCATCATTTATTTATATCAGTACAAGTCGTTTCTGCATTAAATTTCATTTGATTCTGATGATTCTTTCATGGTGTTGCATTTTCTACAAACAGCAGTATATGTACCTTTACAATTCAAACACATTACTGACTTTGAAAATGAAACTCCTAATGGTAAACAATAGGAATGGATGACCACTACTAACTAATGTAATGCATAACAACTACTAACTCAGAATAAAAATAAAGAAAAATAAAAATTAAAGAAAAATATTCACATTGACATATTGATGTACGGTAACCTTAACTCGTTAGTGTGCCCAGATTGTGGGGTTAGTCGAATTAATACTGTCGTAAAGTCAACATAAAAAGGAAGTTTATTATTAATATATATCATTATGTTCAATTGAAGAATTGTTGGATATAATGAGAAATAGATCAAGATTATGAAACTAAGGTAAACTTAAGATGTGATCAACTTTAAAAGGAGACATTATACACATTTTTGGTTTTCTTCCTCTGTTCTTTCTGAAGTACTTATAAATTGCTAACATATGCGTGGATTAGTAAAATCACATCGTTAAAAACTACCAAGTAGAATAATGTAAATAGCTGCTAAGTAAATATCGCTAAGATTTAACATATGATTCATGTAATGGAAAAATATACAAAAACTTGTTAATATGGGTAATGAAATTCGAAATGTATTTCTCTAAATTAAAATTATAATTATAACATCCATCAGATGATGTTATCTGCTTTGACAATCAAATAATATCGGTTACGAAATTGGACAAGAATTTTACTTAAAAATTGTAGACATTTAAGGGGAAAAACAATCCGATTTTAGTTTTCACCACTTATTTTTCCATATTTTCTTTCCATTCCTAAACACAGATAATTTTATTTCAAAATAATCTACATTTATGATATTTCTTCAACAATTTTGCTTCGTAACATTATTGGAGACGTAGAGAAAAGTCATCTGCAAGGAAATTTTAAACTGAACCTTTTTTTGCATCAGAACTGAAAATTCTAAAATGATTAGTGAGCTAAAAACTGCAATATTCGGAAGAAAAACACAAATGAAAATTATCTCGAGTCTCCTGAGGAAATCCTGTGAATGACATGTCATCACTAGCACAAGTTTTAAAGAAACTAGAACTGCGAAAATTTATATTAATTAGAGCAACATCGACACAAATACAAAAGATGAAACGAAATATTTTATCCTGAAGTGATAAAAATGTGCTGACATACCTGATGAGTTTGTGATTTTTTTTTAAGTAGATCCTTCAAAGGGAGTACATTGAAAGAAATATTTAAAATATTGAAATTTATAAATATTTAATTCTTAACAGTAATATTTATCAAAATTTTCACTCAGAAGCAAACAAACAAAAATTGCAGAACTGTTTTCTTCCAAAAATAAATGAATAAAGATGGGAAATTTAAATTAATATCGTTATAAAACAAGAATTATTGGTACTCTCAATGGAACCTCATAATTTACCAGTATTTTTTACCAAACATTGGCTTTTTAATAGAAAATAGTGATTAATATGAACAATCATTATTTGTTATTATTAATAAATATTTCTTGTCAATTATTTTAATGTCAATGGGTTTTTCCCTCATCCATTAAGGAAGGAGGGGGATTGAACTCGATCTCTGTATAACATGACATTTTATACAAATCTAGTGACTGCTAAATTTTGAGGTCATGTATACATACAAAATACGAGTATTCTGATACCTTATTGAAAGGAGATGAGCTTATGTTAAAGGAAGAAGTTATGCTATGGAAAGTATATCAATGTTTACTCACCGCTCTCAGTTTGTTCCCTAGAGCTTCTTTCGCCATCTGGAAAAGCGAAAGGGGCATCATGAAGTATCCCTGCCACTTGCAGTCCAGATAAACTTGCATTCGGGACATACCATCAGGTGTACTGGGGGTCACGTGTAAGAACAAACCTTTGTGATAACTCCTCTCGCTCAATCCTTTTACAGGCAGGTGTTGAAGACGTACTCGACCCCACTCTTTGGTTGCAATGGTCACTAAAAAGATAATTGAATAAATTATTTTTAAATAGTAAACAATAAATTTTTTATTATTTCTGTACAAAAGCACTAAAAAGAGTACTTTCCAACAACTAAGGAATTATGACTGAATGATAATTTAAGTATGTAACGAAATCTGTAATAAATATGTTTACGTCACATGTAATTATCTAAGTATAACTTTATTTTTTTCATTGAAAAGAATTTATCATTCTGGTATATTTCTTAATATCATTTTATTAGTATTTTTTTAAAATTTTATTAATGCATTTATAGTTAAGACCTTAAGAATCAAATATACTTAAGAAAATAATACGAGTAAAATTTTTAGTTTAGAAAAATCTTGTAATAAATTTTGAAAGAGTTTATTACGTGGAGAACAGTTGACTGGATTTGAAATTCTCTATGGATTTTTTATAATGAATTGCTTGAGCTTATACAGAATTCTAGATTACTTACGCCCATTTTAATTGAACTATCCAATGCTTTTCATTCCGCTTCTTCAGATTACCAATAATTTTAATTCGTAAATATACATTACCAACATATTTTGTTTTTGGTGTTCCTCCCCTCCCTCACAAAATTTTTATAAAATATTTTTTGCATAGCTTAATAATTTAGAAAAACTGAGCTTTTTCATCGAAATATAATTTCACGAGTAACTTTTCTATAACAAAAATTTAGTTCTATAAGTATATCTTCTTGTCACAAAAATTCAATTTTATTGGAATATTTTCTTTTTATTAGAATGCGGTTTTATCAAAACATATTTTACCTTTCGCATATTTTTAAAATATATTTTTACATCATTTGTGTTGTTGTTTAGAGCATTAGCTTAAAAATCTATAATTTTTTTTATTTAATAAATGAACAGAATAGAGATAAATTTCAATTTTAGGAATATTTCATTATCATAGCAATATGATAAGGAATTGATGTTTTTAAGTAATTAATGAACTGAGTTAATTCTTGCATGCTATCAAATAACACCTTATTTTCAAATATTGCAAAGAAATACTTCTAAAGTTCAGAGAGTTTGAAAATAAAACATAGGAATTAGAAGTCTAAAATTAGAAGTTAGTAAACAGTTTGAAAAATTAGAGAAATCACAGGAATATGAACTAAGTTTTTTTCTTAAAAAAAAGTAATGAAGTTGCAGAAACAGCATCTCATTGTGTTATTCTTATAAAGAAGAGTTTTAAAAAAGTTCAAATGAAAAATTTTGAAAAATAAAATAAAAGCAAAGGAAGATAAGCATTAATAATTACCAGTTGCTTAAATAATTTAAAAACCTTTAGTGAATTGCAAAAAAAATCACATTTCAAAGGAAGAAGTTTGTAAATACAGAAAGAATAATGTCATGTTACATCAAGATCAAATATGGAGTTTGCAGAAAAGTATAGATTTCGTCTATGTTTGCACGATCAAATTACCCACTGAAAATGCACAATTGAAGGCAAAATCAGCCGATGTGGAAAATTATTTGAGTATAAATCTTTCGCTAAATCTTCAACTATTTGTTTCAAGAGAAGTTTCAAAGTATCAGTTAAATCCCTTAACCATAATTCAGAACTAACTCAATTAAGCATATCACGTCAAGATTCTGCTACGAAACAACTCCTATGGATAATTTTATTTTTATCAAAGAAAAATATAACTACATTAAGTTACTTGGGTATTCAAAACTCAGATCCTGATCGTTTCAAACCACAACCCTTTAACTTATTTAATAAATAGAGCCCTTCGTGAAGCAAAATTATCAAGATGAACACTGGTATTGCAACAGTATAATCGAATCATATCATAAGCGACAGGTGCTCAGCATGGCAATGCTAATGCCTTATCAAGATTAGTCATAGATTATGTTGTCTAAATTCAGTCCACGAAGTATTCAATTCTATATGTTTGCACTATATGTGCACTATATTCACTCTTATGTATTCGCATTTATTATTTAATTACTATCATTCCTATTTGTGTTGTGATTTTTTCCCTAAACTTTGGATACTTTATTTGCTTATTTATATATACAGGGTTATATTCAAAAGATTCAACCGATTTCAAAATTTCATATTTTCATATATAAACGACACAGAATGATAAGCAGTACATGAATGCAAAGACAAAATATAAAAGTTCTTTTACAAGTGTTCGATATAACTTCCTTCAGTTACATGTATAATGTAAATTTGATATGTAAATTCCTGTGAAACACGTTGTAAAATGTCAATGGTAATTTATTGTACAGCATCAGAAATCCGTTGTTTTAGCTCAAAAATATTTGTGGATTATGGTTGTACATACACTTTATGTTTCATAAACTTTAAAGGAAGAAATCACATAGAGGCCACCAACTGCGAGGTAGCTCCGTAAAGATTTCTAAAAAAAGCTTTCGTGAAGTAGCTTTAACGAAGAACACACGAGGTCCCCAATATAAAACTTCCACAGTTTTCCTTTGTATTCATGTATTACTTATCATTCTGTGCAGTTTATTGTTGATATATATATAAATAATACTTTCTTTATATCCATCCTATTACTGGAAATTACTATTTTTCGCTGGAGGTAGTTGCAATTGTCCAGAGCTCTTGCTTACATTACATACAAAATATCTGTACTGTTTTGCTGTGTTCTTATATGCGTGTGTGTTTTCGACTCTATTTTAGGTAACATTCTCGTCTCTGAGGTGACAGAAGAACTTCTCTTAAGAGGAAGAGAAAGAATCCGAGGAAATAGATAAAGCTCATTAACCATTGTGCCGCTGAGTGCAGCCGATTCAACGACTGAGATTCCGTAACCGGGACGATGAGAAAGAGGAGCTGGAGATGGAAATGCAGGGGGGAGGTAACAGTTAAACAATAGGTGGAAATTCTAACACTCATAATTTGTTATTCAGCCAATGTTTTTTTTTTTTAAGAATCTTCTATATCAATACGTGAAATAAAGCCTTGTTTAAAGGAAGTCATTTGTACAATGAGAAATATTTTAATTTTCCCGTTTTGTGATTGAATTTAAGAACTTATCGCTAGAACTCATTTTTATTCAGTTCATTGATAGCGATTCATAATAAATTCTATTCGTTAATTAATGCAAGTGAATTATCAATGTATTCTTTTTGAATCTATTAGTCATTAGTTTGTTTTAACTAAGTTTTATTGTTTTAAATAAAACAATGAAACTTATTTAGATATTCAAAATTATAAACATAGCCTTAAGAGCCTCAATAAAATAAATAATGTTCAATTTTAAACTTTTTTAATTTAAAATTATTAATCATTAATATTATTTTTAGCATTTCTTTCGCAATTATACACATCATAATATTTTTGTGCACTACTTTTAAAATTATATACCATGATTTGAGGGATCATTTTAAACTAAAAAGAATCTAAAGGTTAGTTGTAATTATTAAACGTAATTAAATATAATGATGAATTTTAAAAAAAATTAATTCGATTTCACATCTGTTGAAATTATTATGCTTAATCCTAATTCGGTTAATATTCCACGTACATATAAATAATATTTTTCACCGGTGGCAAATGTTTACATATTTTTTGAAATTGCTCTAGACGTGAGTTCGCTTTATTTTGGTTGTTAAAATATATACGCATAGTTGTTTCCATTTTTTTAGTTACTCGCCTTCACGAAGGGAGGAATGTTCAAATCAGGATTCATTCATATTAAACATCATGTGCTTTTTTAGTTTCATCGTTCATAACGTGCCCATGGAAACTGCGAATGTATCAATGTGATTTATGCAAATTGTTTGAACATTTGATAGAACCAAAGATCGTTCAGAAAAATTTATTGTATCATTTTAGAATTCAGATATGCTCAAAAGAGTCATTTTCAGTTCAGTTTGAAGAAGACTCTTGTAGGCTATTGTGAATGAAGATCCTTATGAAACAACTTAAGAATTTCGTCAACATTGAATGATACTTCATCAACAGTTCAACAACTTGCAATTCGTTGGGAAATTTTAATATCCCAATAGTAAAACTCCTCTTTCCTGATGATGAAACAAACTGAAAAAATAATTTGAATAAAACTTATTGCTAAATCGCCATAAAAATAGAGCTATTTCTTAACTACTTGATGATAGGTTACGATAAATGGATTTTTTTATAATAACTCGGCAATGAAAAAATATAGTTTCCACTGGAAAGCCAACAATACAAAACTGGATATCTAAAACAGCTCTATGTGTTTGTTTCAATATTACGGGAGTGATTCACTTTGAGTATTTTATGTTTGAAACCCTTTACTGCAGACATTCATTATGGTATACTCGATAGAATAAAACAGAATTTGTAGAAAGCATCTATTTATATGTTATTCGTCTGCTTGATAGTACGAATTCTAGGGTTGTTCAACTAAAAATTAGGGATCTCTGGAAGAAAGTTTTCTTAACCCATCTATTCTCACCTGATTTTTTTCCATCTATTTACCATCTTAACAAATCCTTATAATACAATTTATGTGGTAAGAAAATTCAATTTTTCAACGGGTCAAAAAAATGTATTCGATGAACATTTTCACACCAAAATAATCATAATTTTTTCAAAAGCGTAATGTCATAAGCAAACAGGATATGGTTCACATAAACCTATAATAACGCTATCAAGTCAATTTTCTGTTTTCTATCAATATTATACTAAATACACTGTCAGTGGCCAAAAAATTAGCAACTCCAGCTACTCATCACTAGTTAGAGATCTCCTCTGGCTTGGATGACAGCAGATAATCTTCTAGGCATAGATTCTACAAGTTGTTGAAATCGTTGAAGCGGGATATTACCTTACGCTAATGAAATGGGAGTTCTTAATTTCTTCAGATTAATTAGGTGATGGTGTTTAAGACCTTTTAACAGACCTATCAATCTCGTCCCAAAATTTCTCAATAAGGTTGAAATCGGAAGACTGATGGGCCATTAAAGCTATTGAAACTCTATAACATGTTCCATAAACCAATATGAGACAATTATAGTGCTGTTGGAAATAGCTATGTTCACCAGGAAACATTATGGTTATAAATAGGTGCACTTGGTCAGAAACAACGAGGAGGAAGATCTGGCATTAAATAATGCTTACAATGGATCTAAGGAACTAAGAGTACATAAAACAGTGTTCTCCAAACCTTAATTTCACCTGCTTAGACAATTGTGAAAGGCATTCATGATGTCTTGCTACGTTTTGGAGATTAAATCTTGACTCGTCAGACCAGACAAATTTATTCCATTCATCAAACGCCTCTAGTCCACAAAAGTCGTTTTATTCTGTTTTGCAGCAAAATCAAAGGAACTCTTGTTGGTTTCTAGTAACTAAATATATTTTGTTTTAAGATACGTCTTGATGATAGTACGAATACGCGTTACAATGATCCTGGGTAGTACTGACCTGCAAATAATTGCTTTCTTGCTCTTCTGTTTCATGTACATAAAGCGTGCCCATTACCTAACACCTCTTCCGTTCTCAAGTAGTTGCCGTTCTGTATTTCGTTTTCAGCTTAAAATGTTTTGGCTTAGGTACTATTCTTTGATGATTCGAGATAGTGTTGTAAGAGAAAAACCAAGGAGTTAGCAACCTCGTATGTATCGGAACCGCTCTTTTTTGTGCCCAAACTTGAGCACAGCTCAAGTTTGTTAATTCTCTTGTTTTCGCTATGTATGAATTAATTGTAATGTTAATGGGTCCTTCAGACCAGAAGAAATCATTTTATAAGCAAATACGGTTTATTACGTCAAAGTATGTGCTTCACAAACGAGTCAAAATTTAAGTGAGTGATGTTCCTAATTTTTGGGTAATATCTTTGGATAAAAATTACTTTATTCCCATTAATTTTATTTAATTTAATTTTTCTAATATACGTTATTTACCGAAACTCCTGCTATGCGTTATGTACTAGGAATTTCAAATTTCTTTAATTGTAACAAGTCAAAGTACTCTGAAATTAATCAAATAGAAAAAAATAGTGTTAGCTCTAAGCATTAAGGCGATATCAGTTAAAAAGAAGGTACCTAAAAGAACGAATGATGGAAGCAACATCACAACTTAAAGATATAGAGCTTCTAAAGCGCAAATTGTAATTGAATGGAGTAATATTACTTTGCTCTTAAATTGTAAAATAAAGAAAAATATATAAGGATGTAAATGAAAAAGTTCTTGAAAGAAAACCAGGATTAGTTCAGACGGTCTTGTTCGACGCCACAAGCTCTCTATGTTACACGTAATGTAATTTGGATGATAATTCATTGTCTGATGATTTTATCGTAAGTACTTTCCAAAACATATATGAAAAACATTCAATTTTCTTAACTCGTTATAAATTATCCTTCTTAACTATTTAACGCATTTCAAAAATTTCCAACATACATAAAATTAAGAAAAAGAATTAAATTTTATATCCGAAATTCCTTTCAAAGTGAAAGCTGGGTTAGAAACAATTTGAAAACTAAAACTTTTCCTAAATGCCTGAATGACGTGACACATAAGTAAATTATGAACTCACAAGCCTGACCTCTTGTTTAATTCTAGCCAAATGAAAGCTTCAGTATCAAAGGCATTTGCTTAAAATAGCGACAAATTCTACAAAATTCAAAAGAGCGATGCATGCTTCACAGAAGAATATTATCCAACACAGATAATAAACGATTTCGAATGGATTTTAAATTACCTTCGATTCATTTTAGTCTTCTACTTCTGCTAGAGAATGGAATCTCAAAGCATTCCTCGTCAAAAATAATTAAATGCAAGTTCGTTGGAAACAAAGACCTGACTGATTAACCTCCTAATAACCAGATGGCAATGTAAAAGGTAATTACGGAAGATTATTTTTGTGATTATGATTCCCTCACCGAATTCAAAGAACGATTGAGATTATTGGGAAGGAATAGTATTCGATGAGAAAACAACAATCCGCGTTCTTTCAAGTGAACTAACAAAACAAAGAATTAGAAATATGTGAATCATTAGTGGAACAAATATTTCTTCGCTACATACACACGTTCATATCAATGCCTTAGAAGCAATTATGGAATAGTTTTCTTTTTGATAAATGCTTTCGAAATGCTTTTGAAACGGAATATTCTGCTGAAAATAATTCTGTTTGCTATCTGAATCAATTTTCCTTTAATTTTGCTATCTAGATGAGTGTTAAAAAATAAGAAATTTGTTTGAGTGGACAAAAAGAAATGACTATATTTAATCATATCGCCGTTTCTTAACAAAGAAAAAAGATGACATTGATGTCAATGGAATATAAAAGTTTAATACTTATTTGAGATAAGTTTTGTCAAAGCAAACTACTTATTATTCTCTTAACTGAAAGCTTCACCCTTTGATATTATCGGTAGCTTCGGTTTCAAATGGTGAAAGATACTTTTAAACAAAGAAATTCTAAAATGATTTCTTAATTATGAATAATAATGAAGATTAATTTTTGTTATTTTACTAAATGGACATATTTATATGTTCAAAAGCTCTTTCATTTAAGCAATTCTTAAACTAATCTTAGTAATTTACCGAATATTCTTTCAAAAATTGTTTTCTGATAAAATTTAAGTGTTCTACAATATTAAAAATTTGTAACAGATTTAATGACAACTACTCTATAGCATTTTGAAATTAATCATCTTTACTTAAACAGGAGCGGTTGACAGTAAATGGTTAAATAACGATTAGTTCTCGTCTGCTGTGTTCAAATTATTAATAGTTATAATAGTTATTATACCAATAAAGTAACTGCAAAGGCTATTCAAATTCCCGACTGGATATAATGAAAGTATTTGAATAATACAAAGTGATGATTGTGTTGCGTGTATGTGATATTTGAAATAAATAGAAACTATATATATATATATATATATATATATATATATATAATCTTCTTGATTTGAATAACAATAAGCCTTCTAAAGATAAACTTACCTTTTTTTTTAATGCATTTAAATCTAATTGAAACTAATAATAGAAAACATAAAACAGAATATATATAGAAATACAATTGAAAATTTTTAATAACAAAATTGTATTAGTATTTATGAGAAAGGAGACAAACAAAGTATTTATGAGAAACAAGACAGTTTTAAATTTCATCTTCATGAAGCTCCTTTCTGGAGTAGCTGTTAACATATTTCTGTTTTTCGAAATATTATTATTAATTATAGCATAATAATAACTTAGAAAACTATAATAAACTAAAAAAGTTTTTTTGTGAGAAGTTTATCTTTGGTTCGATTAAGAAATTACCCTATTAATTTTATAAAAAAAACATTTGAAATGTTTAAACTAAATTAATAATTAATAATAATAGATTCAGATTTCTGTGTGTCCATTTTGTACACGAACAACCACGGTAGTATATCTGTGTGTGTGTGTATACATATATATATACACATATACATTCATATATATATATACATATACACATACATATATATATACACATATACATACATATATATATATATACACACACATACATATATATATTGTTTGTGTGTGCATGTGTATGTTTCAAACTTTTTGGCCTTTTTCCTATTAGTTTCTGTCTGTGTCTTTGCGATAATATTCATCTTCATAACGTTCAATATCAAAGTTTGATTTTGTTAAATTTTTTATTTAAATTTAAACTTAGTCACAAGATGGAGACATATTTTTAAAATAGTTTCTTTTATAAACTTCAAAGGTCTTAGTTCTACAAAATTCAGTAAATTTATTTTCTGATAAAATTATTAACTTGAATTCGCTTATTTGGTATTGATTATTAAATCAATTAAATTTGCTTGGATTAAAATTTTTAGTAAACATCAAAAGTTTTATAAAATCAGTCAATATTGTTTGGCGGTTATAAACAATGTAATATCGCTCCATATTGAAATAGTTATGTTCATAAAAATTCTTGCGAAGGTAAGAATTATAATTTTTTTAATTTGAAAAAAGTTATTTTTGAGTGTACATTAAAGGGTAAAATTTATTTTTAAGTGTATATGTATTTATTTTGGTTACATGATTCTGTTTTTCTAAATCTCTCTCTCCTCACTCTTTAAATTTTAAATGTTCTTTCAATATTAATTTTTTTACGATAGTAAATTTGGGAATAATATTAAGTAATAATGTTAATCATTTTAAAAGTTTTGCATCTTTTATTAACACAAATATTGTAATTTTATTAAACCTTTTTAAAATTATAATTGTAATCTAAACTTATCCTTTTTATCACTAAAGTTATCATATAGACAAATATTATTAAAATCTAATTTATTTTTAAATTTACTATTCTGGAGTATCTTTGTCTTATAATTCCTATAATCTTGTTCGTTCGACACTTCCTTTTTGATTAATTCTATTCTGGCAACATATTGCTTAAATCACTTAATTGCAAGTAATTCCTTGTCTACGCTTATCAAAACCATCATCAAAATTACGTCTTACTAATTTCTTATTTGTTTATCATTGCAATATTTTTCATCACCTCCTAAATTATGTAGCTCTTTCTTATAAAATCCACCAACCATCAAAAATAAATTAAACAGTTACAGATCTAATTGCAAAAATTACCCTTACTTAATAAAACCAACAACTAAGCATATAAGTTAATTCAGTCAGAAAACTAGAATCAAATAGTTTTCTAAAAATTCTCTCCAACACAAACAGATCAAGTTAGAAATTTTTCATCTTTGAAAAGACCAAAAATCAAACATCTAATACCACGAAACCAAATAAACTAATTTTTTGAAATTCAGTAGAATAATAAAACTACCAAAACCCAATATAAGTTTTTTGTAAGCAATTTCAAGAATTCATTGATGATTAAATTTTATTATTTCGTTGACAAACAAATTCAAACAATATTAAAATGATAGCATAAATATTAGCTTTGCAAAGTTTCAATTCACTCAAAAGGCAACATGTAGTGATCCAAGAAAGCATTTATTGCCTTAAGGCCGAATAGTTTTTGGTAATTGTCTACTCCGTGTTCTATTTCTCACTCAATTAAAAACATTTTCTCTACAAATTCGCAGTCTTATTTTCAAGTTAAAAGTGTATAAACAAGAGCTAATAATCATAAAAAGTGTTTTGAAAACTACAACAATATATTCTTCAGTTTGGGATAACAGTTCTTTTCATTGCTTAAATTCTGATATAACAGAAAGACAGAAAAAATACCCTTTTCCTAAACAAAAGATTAAGGTGTCTTCCATTTTTCCATAAGGATATTCAATATTCCTACCAGAAACACTGACGCAGTTTCACAAAGAAAATATCGGCCCTTGAAGATCGAAAACAAAATGTCGGAACAAGATGGCGCAGTAGTCTATCATCTTGAACGCGTCACAAATCAGCTTTAGTTTTCAACAGAAATTCCTTTTTCTGGCATGGCAACGATTTCTCACTTGTCTCTTTTGTTCTTCTATCATGGCTCTGTAGAATTCTTGTGATGGCATTCCATTTTTTCTTCGTTTCTTTCAGATTATTTCTTTCCGTTTTGAAAAAGGGTCTGGTTTATTGTTTTCGAGATATTGAGGTATCATTCTCTCATATTTTTTTATTCATTTATACGTTACTTCAAAACGATATCGTAAAAAATTTAATCATTCGTGATTCGTTTATCGCATAAGCGTATATTTTAAGAAACAAAGCTTTATTTCCATTGTCTGCGTAACTTTTCTTTAATTTTAATTGAATAAATGTTTGAATACACAAGTAGTTGCAACTGATTGAAAATGAAATAATTATTCTGAAGAATCAATCCATTGATAATGATTCACAATATCCTTTTTTTAAAGGAAAATTAATAAGCGCAGCATTCTAATGAAAAATAAATTAAACATTTTAATTTGAAATTCAATTCAATGGAATTCTTAAAACTACAAATCTTACTATAAGAGTTATTAATAATTACTTGATTTAAATAACTATATTTTGACTTTTTGACACATGGATGAAAATTTTAAGTGTTGTAAAGAATTTCAATTGTTTCAAATAAGATATTTCTTAACATATTTAACCCACATTCTAAAGAAATAAATCTAGACACCACAACACATAATAGATGATATCTCTGCAATTTATGATTACTACTTATATATTTTGTTTTTAAAATATGTTTCAGGAAATATGCTTCTACATAATACAAATGAAACAAATTATCGTCTGTTGAAAAGTGAAAACCAAAATAACCATCTAGATTATAATGATTAATAAATTCAATAAAATTGTTTCCTTATCTGTATGTTTCTCTTCAAAATAATACTAATATAAGTGCTGAAGTATTCTTACACTCTTTCCTCAAAATACATTTGAGTAATATTTTTATCTCTTTGCTTAATTAAATAATGAAAAAGTATGCTATTTTTACCACCGAATTTGCTCTTTTCTATTCTCCCTAAGTGTCTACTAACAGAACAAACATGCAATAATTATATTTAATTTTTGAAAGTCAGCTGATCATTATTTTTGTTCCGTAAAATATGTCTTCTTTCTTTATTTGTGATTATTCGATTTTACAAGTGAACGCCTTTCAATTCATTAATTTATGCATTCATAAACGTTTGAATAATTAGTCATGAAAGTGGAAATTTATAGCAATTTTAGGAAATAATATGTACGAAATAATTCACATTAAATCATGCAAATCTTAATTAAATTTATTTTCCTTTATATTTTCATTTTTCCATTGACCGAAATATATATATAAATAGATCTATTGTAACAGTTTTTCTGATTCCTTAAAAATCGAATTATTCAAATTCTTCTAGAATGAAATCATATAATATTACTTTAATTTCTTTTGTTTTATGTTACACTGTTTAAATAACCGAAAAATAAATAGAAATTTATTATAACAGATTTTCTGATATTTAAAAGTCCTAATAGTAGAATTCTTCAGTATATCAGGAATATTTTCCCAACTTATGCAATATTGTACATCACTATTTTTTTTTAATTTAAACACATAAATAATAAAATGATCCACATAAAAATACTTAAACTCATATTATATATGTACATATTATATCATTAAATCTATACATTTTTAAGTTTTCTCGAAGACAGAGCTATTAAGACTCTGTAACTTCGTTAGAACAATGAATGATGTGAACATTTCTTTCCAATGATTTCAATCAGTGAATTCTGTAATTCGATTAGTCAATTCTATTCACTCCTAAATTAAGGCTTGTTAAAGTATTTTCCATGCTTTTACAGTTGAGGTTTAATCCTTGATTTTTCTTTTAGAGATTTCAAAAGGCAGTGCAACTGATATAAACTAAGCTTCAGTCTTTCTCTTTAAAAATCCAACTCCAAGTAATTTATCCACCCTTTTCTGATCTTGTTATAGCTTTACTAGCCAATGTTTGTTTCAAAATTTTTTTTAGAAAATTTTCGTTAGTAATTTTTAATATCTTCGTTCTAAATGCAAGTAGTTTATTCCAATTTGTGTCTATATCAATTCATTTAGTTATTTTAAAACCTTTAAATAGTTTTTAAAAATCAGAATAAATTATACTAACATTTATTCAGTTGATTTGCCATCAAATACCTTTATTTGAAATATTTACTGAATTTCATTTCCTATTTGTGTCAGTTCCAGCTAATTTTTCAGCAACTTATTAGGAGTGTTTGTTATTTCCAAATAAGCAATATATTTAATTTTCTAATATAATAATACAAATGATTTAAGACAATCAAATAAGAAAATTTTAGTTGAGATTCCTATACCATTTTTATAAAAATTTATTCTTGCAAAGTGGCAATAGGAAACAATACCATAAATAAAGCAGCATAAAATCGAATATAGTTAGAAAAATCATAAAACTTATTTCAGTAGTCATATGTCTTTTTATAAGTTTTAGTTTTTAAAACTTGTTTGTAGCCTTTCTAGAGATAAACATCTACAAAACTTAAAAATATAATTACAGTTAAATAAATAAATTAATTTAAATTTGAGTAAGTAAATAGTATATCTTTTTAAACAACATTTTATTTATATAAATATAGATATACTGCAAGTTATTTGTAATTGAAAGTGTCAAATATCACAGTTGTAAAAATGATAAAAATTTAATATTTATTTATTTTTAAAGCTGAACTTTGTACAAAATAAGGGTCATATTCTTAAAACCATAAATATTTTAAAGAAGTATTTTCTACTTGCTCAAATAAGACATTTTTAAATGTCTTGCTTGAGCAATTCGTTATTTTATATACGATGACAATGACATGGATATGTTAAAAATAAAACTTTTAAAGAAATAATAATACTTTTTACTTCCGAACTTATTCTGATTTAATTCCTTGATTGTATGTATGTTAAACACATGAAGAACAAATTATTTGAATACTAAATAAATTTTCAAAAGAAATTACTTCAAATGTAAGTTTAGAATTAATAAGTAAAAAAGGGTGTTAGCATTATTATTTATAAGAATAACTTTTAGATAAATAACAATAATGTTTACGGGCTATAACAAATTTTGAAAAATTGATTATTTAATTAGAAATCCAGTTTTTTTTCGTTGCTTATCCAAAGGATTGATTGAGCCCGCTTATCAATTATACCCTTTTTCTCCTTCTTTTGCATTAGTTAGAACATCAGTATCAGAAAAATATTATCAATATTAATAAAAAAAAAAGTTAATTCCTACTAAATAAAATAAATAAAAGCTACTCTTCAGTATATCTTCAAAGGTAAACGATAACAAATTCGATACTGTAATCTCAATAAAAGCAGACTTTTATCATCATTCATACTTACTAATCGAAACTAATAATGGTATGTAAAAAATATCCATTCAAAGAATTAGATAATGATCTATAGAAGAAAAGAACTATACATCAAAATATAAAACAATAGCCGTTCGCTTTATTTAAATAATGGCTTAAGGACCGATACAGAATTTCAACTACTAAAATGCATACACAACGGAGAACTTTCCTTTTCAGATATATATATTATCAAATGACACATAACGTATACGTTGGAAATCCTAACGGAAAAAACTTCGTGCAATTTTATTTCTCGACTATTCCAATAATTGAATACATTATTGTTGTTCACACACACACATTTTCATGGTTCGAAATTTTAAGACACATAAAATAAGTTAGGCAAAAAAAAAGTTAAAAAATGTGATCTTCCTAACGGTTAATTTTGTGTTATGATAAAGGACATGGCCAAATCTTGGAAGACTTTTTTTCAAATTTAAAATTCCGTTTAAATAAATATAAATTCATGTAACATTTATGTATTTTTGAACATCCGCACATCTTTGTCACATCTTATCAACACGCATCTCCGTTCTTAGACCATTAATTTTCATTTTGCAAAATGATGCACTGCATTAGTAACCATGATAGTGGATTAAATATATGATGAATGATAAAATCTAACTCCCAAAATTGATCAATATTGCGTAGAGAATACCTCATGGAATCTAATGATTTTAAATGGTCATATTTGAGTCAATGAGGGTTTCATCCTATTGATTCAATGTAATCTTCCAACTGGAATAGTTTTTAGGGAACACGAAGAAATATTCCTACATCTAGATGATGAATATTATATAATTATTATTGTTGTTGTTCTTGTTGTGATGAAAGATGATAATAATACTATAACTTTCTTAAACTTAAAAGTATAGTAAATAATGAAAGAGCTTTATATGATTAAACACACAAAATTGATTAAAATGGCAAAGATAATATTTGATAGGGGATCGTGGCCTTAACAGATCATATTTGAGTTAAATAGGGTTTTTCATCCAATTGATTCAAAGGAAGATTCCAATTGGAAATATTTTTCAGGAACATGATGGAATTTTCCAACCATTGTTGAAGGACAATAACAATAATGACCATACTTCCTTAAATTTAAAAATATTCACTAAATATACAGTTTTTTCCCTTAATGTATAAAGCAAAAAATCAGCTTATTATTAAAATACAGAGACGAAACATGGAATATATTTAATTCAAGAAAAAAATTGGTTCATAAAAACTGAAAAATTATTAGTATGTAAAAATATACATCTCTTTTCGTGACTAATCAGTCAGAATGTGATAATGATATTTTTTTTATCGCCTATCACTTTCATTTACCTGAAGAAAGCGTTCCGAATAAGGGCCCTACTCATTCGCATTAGACTCAGACAGCCCAAGGAAATAGAAAATAAGTGTGTGTTTCATTATATTTATGAAACTAATTATGAATTCTAAGAGTTTCTGCAATCCCGGACAAACATAAGACCCCTTAGTATGGAGCTGTAGGTTGTCTTCACAGTAAATTATTTGGGCGGATCAGTTGATTAATCTTTGCATTTTGAGCTAAGCCAATAGCTATTAAGGATAAAATGGAAGAGCACACACAGGATTATAAAAGAGAAAGTTGATGTAATCTTGATAGCCAGTATCTCGGACACTTTATAGAAACTGCATTTAAAGTTTCTAAACCATCGTTAGAGCTTCTACTAAAGACTAGAACACTGTGTTGGTGTTGTAACTCCCGGAAGAGATTTAAATACTGTATGGAGGTAAAAGTTGCTTTAAAGGGAAGTGCCCTTTGCGTAGCACAGAAATGCAAAATAATACCTAAGCAAAGACGCTAGTATGATTTTTTTGTAAGAATTAGAAGAGAAGGGAAGAAAAAAAGTCTTAATACCATGAATGGTATAACATTAGTAGTGAAAAAAGTTTTATATCGTTAATGGCAATAAGAGTATTTGTTAAAAGAAAAAGTCGTGAATTCCAAAACAAAATAATTTAACATAAGAAATTTATTAAAAAGATACGTCCCCATTACTTAATAAATACACATAGCTGAAATAAATAAATAAAAAGCATATTAAAATGTAAATAAAAAAAATACATATCAGTTGATATTAGTGAAGAATAAATATTGTTTCAAAGTCTTATTATTAAAATATGTTCCATATATACAGAATTCAAATATTTAAATATATATTGTCCAATCACGATTCAATATTTTACAAAGCTAAAATAATATATCGTATGAAGTTTATAAATAAATAATATGGAATTGCTTAGTTATTTTTTCTTACAATTAAATAAGAAAGAAAGGCTGAAAACTTTCATGCTAGTTTACTTGCTTTACACTTTTTCGAAAAAAATTTCCAATTTGAACAATATAATTTTAGGAAATATTTTCGGTTGCAAATTTACTATCAAAAAGTTATACCAATATCATTCATATCTTGAAATTGTGATACAAAAATAAAAGGAATTTATCAGAAATACAAATACGGATTTCAGCATTCTATTATTGATCATTTATGACATCACACGTTTGGTATCGTTATATTAATTTTTTTAAAAAAAAATTGAATTGTGTTGAAATTTTCCGTTAGTAAAATGAACTATTTAATTACTGAAGCCTGTTCTTCAATGGTAATTTGCAAGGAAAGTATTTTACATTATGCAAGTTATTGTCACGATTTTCGTTTCTTCTTAAAATGTTTCCGTTTTATATAGCTGTTTTTTTATTTTAATATGAACACAAAAACAAGCATTAAAGTAATTTATATAAACTTATTTTTGATATCTAACATAAAAATACAATAATTAGATTAATTGTTAGAGTGGTTCAAAAGCCCCAGCTTTAGGATGTGAAATGGTAATGTAAAATTCACCGTAGCCTTGTCCAATGATGGTTTATGCTTTTTCTGAGAAGCATCCCAAAAATTTGTCGCCATAACTTTTCAGTGAGATAAGATCGTCTTCACCTTCTTTGACGTAAATTCACAGGAATCAACCCATTGACTGTATCTGTTTTACAGTGTATAACGAGGAATCGAGAACACATCGACGATGATAACTGGGCACTAAATAACGACAACTTGAAGCATAAACAATAAAAACTAACTTATGAATCACTGTCAATTTTTTCTTACGAACGTTTAATAGCTAGTAATATGCAGTAGTGCCTCAGAATAAACCCTCAGTCTTTAAACACAGGTACTTGTTGAACCACCTTCGTATTGTTCATTTTTAACAGATGTAGACTGTTCTACTGACAAATTATAACAATCATGTCAATGATGATTCAACAGAAATTATTTTTTAAATACAATTTCATTAATTTTTTAAAAAAGATAATTCACATAAATCCAGGAATAAAATTTATTTTCAAAGCATATATTTTTCTTTGTAGAAAAAAACTCAAAAATATATTATAAAATGTTTCCAGAACTTTCTTTAAACACTTCGAAAAACTAAAAATCATTCCAATCAAGTCAAATAACGCTCGAAAAATCTTACTTCAAAAACTATTTACATAAATCCCGACAAAAATTCAAACTTTTTAGTCAGTTTTCCGCAGAATTCGAGATACCACCAATTCATCTTTTATCTCAACCCCAATAGAAATACAGTGATATCCGAAACAGTTCTATCTTTCTCTTTCCACCTAAAATCCTTTCGATTCCATGGAAAATAAAAAGATATATCAGACAGTGGCTAGATAGATGATTCTAGAAGCTAACGGTGCGGGAAACTCTTTCGTGTCGTATAAATTCCGCATCAGCGATTTCTTTAGGGTAATTTACAGGTCGTTCAGATTTTATTATTTTTTCCCCGTACAAGATATTCTTTGTCTTAATGAGAATACGGTGGATTTCCAGAACGCTCAAATCTGCTTCGGCTTCTAAATCCGATTAAACCACAAATTACTCAAGCGAAAACAGGAAAGGTGCTGTTTGGACGATAATTGCCCATCAGGATCCTTATTCCATTTGCTTCTATTTTTGGAATGGAATAATTTGGATTCTTAGGAATGAAATTATCGAAGTTTCGATATGTCTTTCGCTACTTTGAAAGCTTAGTTAACAATTTAATGCTCATGTTTTGTGTAGCTTGCAATTTGGATAATTTATTTTACTTCATTTGTAGATTTTATTAAATTATTTGAATTGTATATTGTTTATTATAAATAACCAATTTACAAAATAAAATAACATTTCATGTGAAAAGTAAGAAGGGCAATGAAAATATAAAAATATGGAACATGGATATCCTATCTAAGAATTTAATATCGAGCAAGGAAGTTGCTATATAAAGAAGAAAGAAAATATAATTGTATATATATATATATATATATATATATATATATATGCTTGCAAAACTTAAGCAACAAATGCCTTTTAGAACAAACAACTATGAAATTTTTAAAACCGGGCTTTTTCCGACCAGAACAGTAAAAATGCAGTATCAGCGTATATAAATATCAGCACTGTGACGTCAGAAGGGGATGTCATCAACGTACGCATTCGACGAAAATGCTAGTGAAAGTGAAATCGTACGTTCATAAGGGTTGCAAGAAACCATCAGAATGTGTTTGTACAAGATATAATGATCTACAAGCTTGAAAAGGGACGTAGTTTCACGAATGTTGCACAACAGAGGAATTGACAAAAGTGTAGTTTCAAGAGTTTGGAAAGCATTCCATATGACAGATATACTTGAAAGAAAAAAATGACAAAGGATAACAGGGAAGAACAGTGGAAAAGGATGGTCAGTATATTGTTCTGCAGGCAAAAAATATTGGAATCATGCATTGCTCAATAGCTAAGTACGGCAACCGTATCAAGTGCAGAAGTACGGAACATGTATCAAGGCTAGTCAGACATCTGCATAAAGGTGGCGTATTCGTCCGTCATCCTAAACGCTGCATACCATTAGCAACAGCCCATCGAAAGCGCCATTTACAGTGCATACAAAGACTGTATATCTCATCGATGGAGTCACGATCTTTTTACTGATGAGAGTCGTTTCAGTCTATCAGTCTAGGCAACGATTTTCAACGCCAGTTGATTTGGAAGGTGGTAGGGACACGGTTTCATCCCGCTAACATCGGGGAAAGAGACTGTTGTGTAGGTCCTGAAAAGCTTGTGTGTGGAGGCATTGTATAGAATGGTCGAACGGAGTACCATACTTTCGTTGAAACTATCCTCCCACAAGTGAGTCAGTTCCGAAGTGCTATTCATCTAGACATTATTATGTCCATACAGGACCTATGCTTTTGAGGAGCTGTTAGAAAGTGAGGTTTTCTACAGAATGGAGTGGCCAGAGTGCTTCCCTGATTTAAATTTCATTTAACGTAAGTGGAATGCTTTGGGGAGACGACTGGCAACAAGATCGTATATTCCAGAGATCACCAGACAGCAGAGATAGATGTTCATTCAAGACTAGCAACTCATACCTCAAGAACTGCTAGATAATTTGTTATTGAGTACAATAATCGATATCACATAACTGTTGTAATTAGGGGAGGTCATTTCTCTTACTAAGAGACATTGGACTATTGTTCGTCTTCATTACCAGGCAATGATTTCTTACAATGATTTTTTTCTGTCAATAAAACCTTTTTTTGCTTTGTTTCATAATATATACGTACAATTCACTTTTGAGCTACTATTCTTTAATCAACCTTTAAGTGCTATATATATACAGAAAAAGAGTTTCTTTTTTTTCCATATAAACTAAACATTGAATCAATGGAAAGGTTAGAAATACTTATAATTTACGAGCTTTAGTTTAAATCTCTTTAACGGCAAAATACATACTTTGCTTTTAAAGTAAAAACATAGTATGTCTTTGATATAGAAAATTTTTAACTCCAACATAATGCAACTAAGCATTTTATAGTTAAACTTATACTTTTTTATATTAAATTTATCATTATCGTAATCATTACGCATTATGTACTATTAAAGAACTCATGCCACGTTAAGATTAGAATTTGGATTTACTGGAAATGAAATATTTGTAAGATATCGTTATGAAATAAAGGATTTTTTTAAGTTTTCTTGATCGTTCAATAATGCAATATGTAATACCTTAGTGAACATATTACAACTGAAATGGAAAGCGATAATTGAATAATTGACTGGAAAATTTATAATATTCACAAATATTTGCTTTCATAAAATAGGAAATATTATGTATGTATTATCATTAAATTATAGATTTGATTAATATTATTAAAAACTATTTTCAGACGAACGCTAAAACTGTAACCGTAAATGTAATTTTCATAATCATAAGCATTAAATCTTTTAAGAATCGACTAAAATCGCAGTTGTTTTAAAAGAAAAAAAAAACTTTCACTTTTTTTCATGTAAATGAAATCAATTTTAAAAATTCTTTATTTGATAACGTTTTTCTGATGAAGAATTCATTTTCTTCAAAATTGATTCTCAAACATTATGCAGAAAAATGAACAAATTAGATCATTAAATGTATTTTCACGTAATTTATTCTCTTATTCGTTTAGAAATATTTCGATCTATACATAAAAAAAAATCTTATCAGTATAAAGCAGAGTATTAGAAGATGCATAACAAATAGTCAGAAAATATAATTAGATTTACAAAGGGAAATTGAATAAATCTAACAATAGGAAATGCTAATCACGATTCGTTAATGAATAGAGCAATAAATGCGATAATGTTATTTGTAACACTGATCTTGTTATCTAAATGATTTTTTTAATTTTTTTATTTGTACGGTACGATAAGCATCAGCATATTTAACTACAAGCAATTAAATAACTTCTTTTTATCTCTTTATTTTTTAAAATTAGTTTCGCTTATTGTTTTTAAGTTATCAATTAAATTATTTTCATATATATAAAAGTTTCTTGTGTTATGTTTTTCCTTTATATTTATCTTAATTTTCCAGTAGATACAATAATTTACTTGCCATGAAATACTTCTAGAATCAATATGTAAAATTACTTTAAAAATAGCAGCTCTGTTTCTTTTAAACATTTTAAATAGAACATTTTAATAGAGCTTTAGTTACACTATAATTTTAAACATTTTGCTTTAGTTTTGGTTATCCCATAACTGTATTCTTGTATTTCTCTCTTTCTTTCTCTCTCTTATTCAAAATTGAAATGAATATTAAAAGCTTACTATTTAGTTTCATATTTTATTGTATACTAATATTCCATCGTAAAATTTGTATTTTCAGTTTAGTAAATACTAAAAAAAAATACGGAGAAATAGAATACTAATAGATACAATTTACAACATAAACTCCAAAGTAAAGCTCCAGATTTCAAGTCCAAACATCTCTTGTCTTACCCTCAATATGATCCAAGTTTTTATCTATTTGCAAAAAAAAAAAATCTAATAAAGTTTCTTAACGCGATAGTATTGACTCAGACTGACAGGGCTCACAATGATGTCAAGTACAATTAAACAGAAAGTCTTAAATGTGTGTGTCTTTCAATTTCCTTTCTCTTCCCATCCTTTTTTCATTTATTTATCCCCAAAAATAGATTATTTATACACAAAATGATTAAAATTGTTCTTGAGTTTATTGTATAAATATATTACGTTACATCAGTTATCAAAATAATATTAAAAATACGGTTTGGGGGAATTTATATAAGAAACTCTGAAATTTCAGTTATAGAAGAAAGTTTCTAATAGCGCTAAAGAAATTCTTGAAACATAGATCTTAATATTATATCAGAGGAATTTTTGGAATCACGCGATAAAAAATTTCTTGTACGAAAATAAAAGTACTATTTGAAATAATATATTAACTTTTCACTGACTTTGTTATAAGCAGCCAAAGAAAGCCAAAATTAATAAAAAAGATGTTTTTGATCGAGAAAAACGTATCTTAAGAAATGTCCTGGATACTCAGAAAATCCGAGGGAAAATATTATTGAAAATCAATACATATCAACACTTAAATATCATTTTCCCTCTAAAGCATCTAGCGGAAAACATATAAGCAATGCATAACAGCACATCATTTATTTTTTGTTATTCTTCTCAATAGCTTAAAACCCAAGTCGTGTGATGAAATTCTTAAATATCTATATTTTTTGTCATGATATTTCAAATTACTTAAAATATTTATTCTATTTTAGTTATGAAATAATCTCATATGTTATTAATTGTGATTTTGATGTGGTCACGTAGATATTCTCTTACATAATCGTTTCACCACAACAAGCTTTTATTCAATTTGTCTCCAAAACCCATCGACGGTAGACCGTGAATGAAAAGATAAAAGAAGAATTCGGGTCACATTAGCTTTGAACACTAAGAAAAGAAAGATTCCAGACTTCCTTTATGGCAGCAGACGACACAAAGTAGATGACCAATTTGTTGTCGCACGGGGAACACACGTCACAAATTGACTCAGAGGCTCTTTAAAAACTTCTTCGCTGAGTGTTTCTGGTTTTTCACGACTTAAATATGCTTTCATTTCCACCAATTTATTGCTTGTAACGTTGAGAGATTGTCTAGTAGCGAAAATGGTTTCGACAAAGTGCTATCCATTAAGTGAGTGGTTCCACCCTTGATATTATTATACTTATCACTTCGAATGCAAAACTTTTCAGCACTGCCCGTCAATTAAGTAGTTGAAAAAAGAAAACTTAAAAAATAGTGTTTGTTGATGGATAAAAAATGTTATTAAGGAACCAGAGAAAATTACGGCATGTTCCTGTCAAAGATCACATGAACTTGAATATTCTACTTTCACAGAGTCATGTTTCTTACTGAAAAATTAGAACTAATAAGGCGAGCTGTATAGAAACGTAATTAAATTTATTACAGTGAATAATAAATAAATAACTTGTTAATCAAATAGTTTAGTATTTTAATTCTGCTTGAAAAATAATGATAATACGCTTTATTTTCTGCAATTAGAAATCGTTTTAAAATTAAGACGAATCTTATTATGAAAAGATTAATGATAAGCTTATTTTTTGTTACCGTTAAACCTAAAATTTCTCTTCTTTCTGATTATAAAAGATTTTTTAAGAAATTTGCTTTAAATCAGTATTTTAGTCAAATATCTCCATAAAAATTTTATCCCGTTAAATAACAGAAGCAAAATAATAAATAAAAATGCCAATATAAATCAAAATATCTTAGCGAAAAGTACTTAAAGTATAAAGGCATTATGAAATAAGTAATTATGCATGTAATAAATGTTCAAAAATTACTGAAGGTGATATTTTTCAGGGTTGAAGGGCATATCCTAGTTAAGTTTACATATTCTCCGGAAGGATGATTTTTAGGTATTCATTGTATTTGATCCATCACAATCAATCACTACAGCAAAAGAATGATCGTAGAGCAAACAGTTTTCTTAAATTACTTAAGCATTACAAAAAATTCCTTAAAAATTACTAACACCAAAAACGCTTCTTATAAACTTATGAAAAATATTTTTCCAAGTATTGCTTCTTCTACTAAGTATCAATATTTATCAAATTACAAGCCAATAATAAAATGTAAAGAAGTACATAAATTATACTGGTAAGTTTTCAGGTTCAATCTGTATTTATCAGAAAATTAAAATAATGCGAAAACCAAGAATGAATAATAATACGTTAAGCATGCAGAAAAAATACATAAAAAACGTAAAACTTGACAAAACTTGAAAAAAAGACTGGATTTAATAAGACTAGAAACTTTTCAACTGTTTCTTCTTAATTTGGTTCTCTCCTTGATAATGTTTGGAATCAAGAATATATTATACTTCAACGAATTGCCTTTTTACTAGAATTTTTTTTTCTTTTTTTTTATTTATTCCTTCAATTTCTATGAGAATCTTAACATTACATTAATTCTGGGGCAGTTCGGAATATATTATTATATTCGGAATGTAAATTGAGAAATCAAAGTCAGGAAAATTATCATGCAAAATTTCTAAAATAAACATTTTGCAAAGTAGAATACTTACTAACTCTTATTTTCAAATCATACATAGTAGCGTTTTTATTTTATGATTTATTAAAATTTGTTTCATGTTTTATATCAAGACGCAACTTTTCGTTAATACACTAATTTCCTTAATATTTGGCAATTTTTATAAATTGGAGCTTAAAGCAGTAGTTTACAATTGAATAATAACAAATTGGTGTGAAAGATGTTCTAATTTTTATAATATATACTTTAATTGAGTATTTTAATTATATATTTATTTCTTAGTATGAAGAAAAAAATTAATAGATATTTGACGCCTATGACTTATGAGTTTTATATTATATATTTAACTACAGAATAAATTTTCGCAAAAAAATACTGTACTCTTGATCGATACCGGCTGTTTCAGCTTGTAATTTATAAATCGCTATGTAAATTTTATTTCAATTTGAACATGTAAAGGAACTTTTTCTAATGAAGTTAGGAATATCCTCCTCCACTCCGAAAAAAAGGCTGAAGCATCTCAAATACTTTACATTTCACTTTTCAGTTATATAAGAAAAAATCTGAAATTTTAATCCAAAAACAAACTCGAAGAAAACCACTTGCATAATTTCATAAAAAAAAATTGTAAGAAATCTTATTAAGCTTCTCAGTAATATATTAATAACTTCACAAGTAATGTCAAAATTACATAATCATACATAAAATCTGACAGATTTACTAATATTTCTTATACTATTTTACTATATCACCAAACTAACGTAATAAAATGAAAGCACCCAATCCAAACATTTCTCTGGAAGAATATGCAGCATACAATCTCCGAAAATGCAGTCACAAGAGTATAAGGTAATTTTCCACCTTTTAAATTTTATATTCTCTTAAAACTAACCTGCCAGAACCTATTCGTGACTCAGGAACTAAAGCGCAGTCAAATGTAATGTCCTTGCACCTAAATTTTATCCGAGTTACCTCTGCTTCACTACCGAACAGTAGCAGTATATTCAGGTTAACTTTATCTCGAGCTTCGCTTTAAATTCCTATTTCAGTGGCATAAAATTAGATTTTCCTCTCGTGTTTGTTTTAAGGGAAGATTACGCACCACTTGAAGAAGACTCTTGCTCGTTTCGAGTTACAATGAGCTTAGAAAAGTTAACATAAGCTCTGTCGAATAATTTCACTCGACTTGGTGTAGATTTAAGACTTGTTTAACGGAAGAGAAATTTGACTCGCTAATGAATGCTAAAATAAAGTCCTTTACACATGTTATACTTCTGAGAAGAAAGCTTTCTAATGTTTTCTGTAAGGTTACCGGTTGCATCTAGTGACCTGTGAATTACAAACTGATCGCCTGCAAATATATGCATGCCTACTAAAAATATTCTAATACGTTGTTGAAAAGTCTATACTTACTTTTTATTGCTTCAGTAACCATATGTAAATATATTTGATTTTATAATGTATTATACTATAATATCTTATATGACGAATCGAAAAATAAGAGATAAGGAAGATAAAAGTTATTTTACTTCAACTTTCTCATAAATTAAGAATTATCAGAATTATCTTTTAATTTTCGAATATAACTTCATATCCATGGAACTCTGAAGAATACTAACTTCCTATGATACTAATTTGCTCATGTACAGATTGATTTATTTCTTTTTTATAGTTTTTGGATGATTTAATAATCGTAATTTTAATACACATACACAAACACTCATATATATATACAAATATATATGAGGTAAAACGTGTGTGCATATGAGTGTGATGTTTTTTGCAGTAATGGTCCGGAGAAATCTTTCCTTCAATTCATTTTGGTCGTGACTTTCTAAGAAATATCGCGCAATCTCTTATTCTCATATTAAATGCTTACTCAATGGAAGTAATAACTAACGGCAACCATGTTTTCACCTAAAGTTGTTAGGGGTAAAATTATTGGCGAAATCTACTCAGGCCACTGAACTTCACCAATTGACTTGGCGAATTCAAATCATCTGATCTTTAAGAATGTTTCAGAACTTTTAAATGTTCGAAAAGCTGAGGCTTTTTGATTGAAAGTATTCCCCCCATCCATCAATAAACGCTGGGATAGCATTGCGTGTGTTTTGTGTCCACTGCTTCCGCTTTTGAGATGTTTTGCTTCCGTGTATGTCTTCATGTAAATATTCACCTTCATTAAAAAAGAAATGGATTATTTTAATTCCAGGACTTTTATTAATGACCACACACTAGCGAATATCGAGCGTCACTGAAGTAGGACGTTACATAAGTCGGCAAAATGTAAACTTATTTGTATACTCCAAACAGCCATGCCTTCTTCATGGATATGGAATTTATATCTTTATAACATCATCGACACGTGTGTGGGACTGGAAACTTGTAGAGTACCAAGATTCTTTTTCATTACTACAGAATATAATCGGTGCTTCAATTTTTAGTCACCGAGCAATCAAAATAATTCACCTATGTAGTTTCTAGGGAGCTGCAAATAAAACATAGCAGACATCTGATGAAAATTCTAAAGCTCGTCTACCATTGTGCCGTTGAGGTGACCGCCTAATAAAGCAGCAACTCAATCTCTGTAACTGTGACTGACAGATGGATGATTTGAAGAAATGGAAATGAATGGAGATCAGTTTACCTCACGACGGTGATTCTGGTAGGTTGAAGGCGGAGTTGCTTCAGGCTGTAATTGGAGTTTTCACAGATGGCTTCAAAAGCTTAGAAACTATTTTAATTCTAAAGAATATTTAGCTTCCCTGCCCTCTTTTAATTATTTTTAATCTGTTTTACTTCACTTTTGAATGTTTTGAAATAAATTGTATTACCCTAATTCGGTGATTATCTCTTTTTCCAGGCCTTATTCTCGTTAGGACGAACTCAATTTTAGAAAGGTATTTTCATATTATAATTGAACATGTCACCAGAAATGTTTGGGCATTTGTATCAAAACTCGAAACTTCTGAAATCTTATGAAAATTACTTAAAACAAGTATCACACGCACCCACACAAATAAAATCCTGAAATAATTCAAATTATTGGTGTAGGTTTTTTAAATTTCTTTTTTTTTTTTTTTTTTTGAAAAAATAATCTCTAAGTATGATTTCAAAGTATTTAATACTTCATTAAAAAGAAATCTATCGAATAGGTATAAGAAAAGCAATGTGTATCCAATTATACTAATTTCTCTTCTGTTTTCAAGAGCAATGTAATACAAACAAGCCATTTACTACTGATAACAAAAAATGACTGTAACAAAGCTAAATGGGATTCAGTATATTGTTTCTCAAGCTCTCTTCAAATTGCCAGTAGCAGTTACCAACTGCACAAAACAACCACCGTAAAGGAATTTACCATTTTCCTTATGCATTAGTAATGAGAAATAAAGGCGCATTGCGGGAACCGTTGGTTTGTCTTTTGTTTCTGTTTACTCGGGAAGCAGTAAGTAACATTCTGTTTCTTATTTCATTCATTTTTATTCCCCGTCCTCTATTTCTTTCCCTTTTTTTTTCGATCAGATGAGCAAACAAGAAGTTCTGTTTACTTTGTGGGATAAAATAAGTAAGAAAGGATAGAACGTTCACAGAAAAATATGCTCTTTTGCATTCCTTTCTTCTACTATCGATATTATTTCACCTGCTCTCTTTGCTATTTATAAACCCTAGGGGATCTTAAAACCGGGGATCAAAATATACGTGATTTTCAATTTCCTTTTAAAAAGGTAAATCGCCAATGGCGTAGAGGACTCGAGTAATAGCGAATGCAAATGTCACATTTAACGTTTCTTGTGGGAAAAATATTCTATGGCTTGCACTTCGTCAAATCGTAAAGTGGAGTTCCTTTCCGTAAAATTGTAGAATTTGATGTTGTTGAATAATCTCAATAAAATTTGAAAATAGTATGCACAGTTACTGGGCTGAAAAGAGGTTGACTGTTTTCTTTTTTTCTTATAAAATTTATAAGAATTTTTCAATGGGAAAGAATAAATTTACGCAGAAGAAAAATATATAAGAAACAGCCGTTTATTGTACTTCTGTCATAAATTTTTTGTATATTGTAATTTATTGTTTTTATCTACACTACTATAAATTTTCAAGAGCAAAAATTCTATGATTAACAAAGAAAAATATTTTTTTCATTAATTATACTTAAATGAATAGGTATTAACATCAATTAAGATTTTCTTTTCAATCACTTATTCGAATATTTTAATATATCTAAACAATAATTAGATCATCGAGACAGACAGAAAATGATCCAACATATTATAAAAAATGTAAAAAGTAAAATAAAACATAATATGGATAAAGTTAATTTTTTTCCTGTACTAATAAAGACAAAATGTACGAAAAGGTTTCAGAAAATTAACTAAAAATAAATCATTGTAATTCCAGACTTCCATTTTATTTCTTATGAAATTTTTTAAGTATTTGGCATAAGCGAAATCCAAACACAATTAAAGGATGTTCCCAGTCGTAAACTATAATTTCAAAAACATTTTCATCCCAATTTTCAAGCAAAATTTTGTATACTTGGAACTTAAATTAACGGTCTCGACGAAGTTACCAACTTCATAGCTTGGCATCGCTTAAAGAATTAGTGGCTCGTCGTACACAATCGGATCTAGTAAAATGCTTGGCTTATAGAAATATAGTCTTGCTTTCTATTTGCTTTTGATACTTCTGATTAGTTGATAAATTGGAATAATTATGCTTTAATATGTATTTTAAGACTTTTGTGCTTCACTCTTCCGATTGTTTTCCCGAATGTAACTTTTTCCATCAAAATCTTTCAAACTGATTCAATACATGAATATCGAAACATTTAATTTATTTCACATTACTTATGATTTCCTTCATCTTTGTACCACTCCTTAAGATGCATGTATGAATTCGTTATTTTGAAATGAACTTCTTAAAGTAGATTATTCTAAAAATAACATATTTAACTAGAAGGTATAAAATAGTAAATAATTTTTGCATTGTCAAGTTTCTAAGTTAGTCTTAAATCTTTATTTTAACATTATTTACATGCTAAATAAAATTGCGATTTATCGCTTTAATTTCGTTGATCAAGATCAAATTTTGAAAGTATTATATATTCAAATTTGCAATGAACTCCATTTCTGGCAGAAACTAATACGAATAAATTTCTAACTCCTTTCGGGCGTTATTTTTCAACACATCACATTTTTTTTTTTTTTTGGAATTTTGTAAGATGCGCTTTTATCCTGTTTATCTCCGTTATTTCTGGCACATAAATATGTATCATACAAAGCATGAATAATCAGTGTTTCATTTATTTTAATTCACTTCCTCTACTCCTTTTCTTTTCTTTGATCAGATGAGTAAACAAGAAGTTCTGTTTACTGATATTATCTAAGCTATTTAGTCAATCCCTTCTACAAAGCGTGTATAAGTGTGGGGTCTGTAAACCGCGAGTAAGTAAACGCACGTGCTTTGGACTAATTAAGTTTAATTAAGGTGAGTATTCAAATTTACAGAGTTATTGGGTTATTTACAAAGGGGGACGATACTCACCTTTAGCGCATTAATGGCACATAAATCGTCAGGGAAACACGTTTCTTACCTTCCGCGCTGGCTAAAAAAAAAGTCCCTCTTTCTCAGGCTCTGCCTAAAATATTTTCCTTTTATCGCAATCATTGTGTTCGAGGAGGGGGGACAAATTTCCTGCAAAATTCGTTCTCTCATCAACACCTGTCCTCAGTTCGGCAGTAGCTGACACTAGGTGGGAAAGGAAAAAGAAATTTCAACGTGCTCGCGCTCTATCTACACAATCTCTCGATCCCATATATGTACCTTATATTTTTCCCTAAATAATTTTAGCAAATATTATTTTCATAGAGTAATTAATTTAACTTTTCAAAACCTCATAGAAAATTATTATCGGTATTTGTTATTTGCAAAACAGTATATATCATATTTTTCTCCAATTAATTAGAAATCTCTACAGACAAAAAAAAAGGATAATGTGTAGATAGCTTAGGAATTTTTTTATTCGTCGGGATATTTAAATTTATTACAAAAAAAAAACACGCAAATTTCTCAAAAGAAATTTTCTTACTTAAGCACGAATTTTTTAATTAATCAATGATTTTTTTATGTCTGACTCTAAAATTGTAACAAAAAAAGAGAGAGAGAGAAGTGTTGTAGCTTTCAGCAGAAAGAAATAACTCATGTAAAAATCATACGCCAAAAACCATTCAAAATTAAAAACGCAACAAATAAGTTTTATTCTTTTTTTTTATATACATTTATCGTTTTATTATTCATGATTTATTTAAATAAAAACTTGACCAATCTAATCTTACTCGTTATTTAAATTTCACGAAAAAAGAATGAAATAATCTTTATAATCATTGAATCACGAAAATGAATATATATATATATGTATATATATATATATTCATTTCGTGATTACATATATATATATATATATATATATATATATATATATATATATATATATATATATAGCAAAAAAAATGACTAAACGTGGGAAGATCATCGTAAGCAGGACCTTTAAGAGGTCAGATTTCTAGGTTCAGAAACACAAAATTGCGTTTCCTAAATCGCCAATTACGCTAGAATTTCCGCTACCCTAGAAAGTAAAAGAAAAAGAAACGTGCTCCGAGATGACGCAATGGAAAAGAAGCCTTTGATTAAATAATGGCATCCCCGAGGAATTCCACTTAATTCCGAATCCCTTTGTAATGTTGATGCTGCTTGGCAAAACTGTTATTTTTCTTAATTTGCAGAGAGCATCTTCATATATTTTCGTGATAACTCAAGATCCTTCCTTGTGGAACACACATAAGCAAATTTGGTTACACTATCTCTCCAGAGAGGAAAGGTTTGTATTTGAATATTGAAGTAATTAAAGCTGTTTGTTTTCGTAGATTATTCTTGTAATATATGAAAAACAACACCAACTAATTAGCACTTAAGTATTTAATGAAATGATTTAATCTCTCTTTGTTTTTTCATTGGGAATTCTTAAGTGAATTATCTACATACTAATAAGGATACCAGTGTTTGCACATGTTAAACGTTTCGTTTATTAAAGCTTATTCCAGATTTTGTTAAAAGCTTTTTGAGGTTTCCGATAAAGTAGCTGGCTATTCTTGCAGGACGTCTTTATTTTTCCTATCACACTTATTGCTAATTTGAGTTTATTCCTCTGATGCATTTAAGAAATTAAGTAAATCCCCCAGAAAAAACCTTTTCAAATTATCTGTTGATTTGGTATTCATTTGCTGTCAAATAAAAATTGGATTGCTGCCGCGTCGAGATGTCACCTTCTGTGAGACCTGGACTTATCATTATGCACTGGAAAACATTCAAAAAGCATAAAAGTGAATCATTTCGAAAAAACGGAGAAGATGGTCTCATTGGATGAAAAAGTTTGTGAAGACGAATTTTTGTGGTGCAAAAGGCGTCATGATCATGAATAGAAGAAACTGAGATTTACAAAAAACAAACTATTTTCGATGATACGTGTCTCATCTCTTGGATATTCTAAAAGCTTATCGAATGAAATTCTACTTAACGAAAGATTCTGGACTTTTAAAACTTAAACAAATTACAAGCTTAGGAATAACTTAATTTTAATCAGATATTGACTAAAATCCATTTTACTTCTAATAGTCACGAAGTATCAATCCCACTAAAAGTTATTTGAGTGTATTATTACTGAAAAATGCTCTTTCCCCTTCCAATACAAGAAAACGGGGAAATAAAACAGCAATTTAACAATTAGTAAGAAACTAAGTGAAAAGTGAGTTGAATTGATGTAACTGAAAATGTAACTTGGTAGGAAAAATTCAAAATTGAATTGGGTTCAAAGTTGTAAATGTATATTTAATGTAGCTCAAGCTTTATTCTAAATATGTTACAAAAGTAATAATATATTGATGTGTAATTGCTTTGAATGAAATAAAGCAAATAAAAAAAACTTAAAGCAAATAATTCGCTTTTTTACGTCTGTTTTGTTTATCTTATTTCCAAAAGAACCAGAAATGTTTTGATAATTTTTTAACAAAATTATAAATAAGTTCTACATTTTTTAACAAAAGATTAGTCTCAAGAAACGTTATATTATTATTTTTTTTTAAAGTATTTTTCACGCAATATCTAGAGTAAATCCACGTAAATATATAAACACTGTTAAATATTCTATTTAAACACTAAAGAGAATAAGCTGTACAACTTTAAGATAAATTCAGATAAAGAATTCTATAGCATAAAAGTACAATCAAAAGAATAACATTGTTCCAAATTGCATCTTATCCAATTATACAATTAAAAAATACTTATACTATTATTCTTTAACTATCTATGGTTCAGTTCATTTCTTTTAATAAAAGTTCGTTTATTAGAACCCTTTAAAAATGTGGATATTTTCTTTCGTTCTAAATGAGAAAAGTGCGTGTTGCAAAAAAAAACTTTTTTAATAAATTATTCCCTTAGGCTAAACAAAATATATTCATAATTCGTCTATTACATCTATATATTTCTGAAAAAAAGTAGTTTTTATTCATATAAAAAAATTTTAGAAAATAAAAATATCACGAACCAACAGGAAGTAAGTTCGTTCGTTAATCAAAGAATGACATGTTTCCATTTCTAACGCTTTAGTCATTTCCAAGAAAATAAAAATTATAATTTTGTTAATTCATAAAAAATAGTAAACCCTTTCATACATAAATGTAAATCGCTATAATTGTACAATGAACTATGTATTTCTTATCTAATATTTGTAATGCCACTGTTTTTAAATAAATTTTGTAATTATTATTTAAAAACACTAAGCGAAATTTACAAAAAATTTGAGTTTACCAAAAAAAACAGAGAAAGTTCTGAAACAGCTTCACGAATTCATTATATGAAACACTTCAAAATTCCCAAATTTTCATTTTTAAAAAAAGAAACAAAATAAACCAAGAAAATATTTAAAACTTATCACACTCTTCTATCTAATTATAAATGCTTTTTTTCTTAATTAAAAAAAACTTTATGATGTTGAGTGCGTATAACAATTATTTTGCGAATTAGTTTATCGGAATAATATAATACAATACTCAGACAAGCATTTTTTATTGATCAATGTTTGTACATTGCTGGTGGCCTCGGTAACCTAGAGATCAAGATCAAGGACTCGCCGGTGGTTTTCGTCGAGTAGTGGGTTCAAACCCTGATGCCATTAAGGACCCACCGAGTAGTGGGACGTTCAATCTATCGAAGTCCCAAGTTCTTCTACTAGGGCATGGTGTGGAAGTTTGGAAAAGGGTGTGCCAGCTAAGGTGTCGTCCTCGTCTCTTGACCGAGGTTTTAAATTACGAGGGTTGCCAATAACCCTCGTGTTGCTTGCTAAGTTAATAATCAATCACATTATAGTCATTGGACATTACTGCTGTTGATTCTTCATATAACCATCTCTAACTTACTTTGTTTGAATTATTGAATCAAATAAAAATTTTATGATATTAGAATTACTAAATTGATTTCAGTGCAACAATAAGGCTAAAGAGGCCTTAAAATATAAAGTATAAAAAAACATATTCATTGAAGAATAAGGTGTCATTGCGTTATATTTCACAAATGATAAAATGAATCAAGTAAACAACCTAAGCCAAACTAAGAGATCTGCATCAACCACCTTATGCCAGAAATTATATGCAAAACACTTTTCATATTTTAAAAGAAAGTACGACTATAAAATAGTCGAGTGCAGTGGTCTTCAAACTTTGTCAAATCACAGAACCTTTATATCTACAGGGTTTCTTCGGGGAGCCCCATCCCACACTTAGAAATATATATCGTAAAATAATGTTTGAAGTATATCAATGTGTTACAAGTAATTTATGTAAAAACAATCGAATAAATATTTCATATTTTTTATCAAACAGTTGCAAAATTAAATGGATGTAGTTTATTCGTTTACAGCATTAACTCGAGTTCCAAGTATCACTCACCACATTTTTACCAATTGAAGTGTGCTTGCATTTCTTTTACACAAACGTTTCAAATCTAGATCCCTTGATGTTATTTGCAATCGCATTTCATGTCCTGCGTTTAATTTATTTCCATATTTTGCTTTTGTTGCCAAATATGTTAAAAGAAGATTTTTCACGGAGCATGCAAAGGTAGCTATCCTGTAGATAATTGCAGTCACAGTCATAACAAACTCCGCAGCGAATGTGAATATATTTTGCATAAACTCCGAATGAACAATTCAAAACTGGATCTAATTGTGTACGTATGTCACTGCTGACGTCACATTACGGACGTCGACAACGTACTCACGAAACTTCGGATTAATTTTCAGAGATAACTAAGTGCATACTTATTTTTAGTTAATGAACGCTAGTTAACTAGCGTGAGTGTTTTATAATTTTCTTTTCGAATTTTTAAATCTTACAATCCTGGGACTCCTTGGAACACAGTTTGAAGACCACTAGTCTAGTGTAAGGAGAGGTGTCAACCACAACATATGAACACAAAATTCTTAAATTAATATCCCAATCTGACGCTATAAAAGTCACAACTTCGAACCATTCTATATATCTTTTCAACTTTTTGTCACTATTGTTTGCGTTAAATGAGATAATGCAGTTTCTTAAATATCAATAGAAGTAATTTTTCTCTATATCAGTTTGAAACCGTACCTAAATTTAAAAGGGGGAGGAGAGTGGCTGTTATTATGAAACATTCCAAATCGAAATTCCTTTTTGGAAGGTACATAAGTAAGAGTTGCGTTTTCAGTGAATCATTTGTTCAATGGAAAGCTCTAATTCTAACTTACATAAAAACATCGTTTACTATAAAAATTGTCTTTGTAATTTTCAAAAGCTTCACATTAATTTCATAGAATACTTCGGTAAAAAATAATCGCATAAAAGGCAATACTGATGTTCCAGACTGACGTTACGTCATTCTTTACAGCCGTGTTTCATTTTATATTGTTCGTTTTATACGGCTCGTTTTACACTTTCGTTTTATAATCTTTGTTTTATACTTCGCGTAAACGTACTTCTGAATAATATAAAACGAAAGTATAAGTTTTCGTTTTATGTTATTCATTTTATTCTTTCGATTTATTCTGCTCGTCTTATACTTTCGATTTATAAAACTGGTTTGTTTTTAACTGAATTTATTGTAAACTAAAACAACCTTCTTTAACATTTTCTTTTTTCATTCCGATACTGCTACAAATAATAAATTCATTAAATCTGCAAAGCAATTCCTCACCAATTCTTCATTGAATTCACCCATTCTTCATGACTTTATTTTTAACGCAAAATGCACGCTCTCTGTTTGTATTCATCAGAAACATATTTAAATTGAGTATTTATTGTATTGGGTTGGCAACTAAGTAATTGCGGATTTTTTTTAGAAAATCAAAGACAATTTTTTCATGGAACTAAATAACTTTATTCTGTAATGTATTGCCCATGTTGATCAATGACCTTTTGCCATCTTTCAGGCAGCATCATAATCCCACGTTCATAAAACTTCTGGTTTTTATTAGCAAAAAACTGAATCAGGTACGATTTGACATCATCATCATTATTGAAATTTTTACCATTCAAGGAGTTTTGTAAAAATTGAAACAAAAAGTAATCAGATGGTGCAAGATCAGGACTATATGGTGGATGTGGCAAATCATCCCAACCAAGCTCCAATAATTTTTGCCGAGTGACCAAAGATGTGTGTGGCCTTGCATTGTCATGATGGAATACAACACCTTTTCGATTTGTCGATTCGGGCCGCTTTTTTTCAACTGCATTGTTTAATTTCGTTAGTTGTTCAATGTAGACATCAGAATTGATCGTTCGGTTGGGTGGTAAGAGTTCAAAGTAGACAATTCCTTTGTAATCCTACCAAACTGATAACAAAACCTTATTTTTATGAATATCAGCTTTTGATGTTGTTTGAGTGTGTTCACCTGGCCTGCTCCACGATCTTTTCCGCTTGATATTGTTGTAAACAACCCATTTTTCATCGCCAGTTATCAGTCGTTTTAAAAATGGATCATTTTCATTACGTTTCTTTAGCAAATCGCAGCTGTTAATGCGTTGCCTTAAATGCGTTTCTTTCAGTTCGTGAGGAACCCATATATCGAGTTATTGAACATAGCCAAGTTGTTTTAAGTGATTTTCAATGCATGTATGTGATACATGAAGCTTCTCTGCAATCTCACGTGTTGTACTGTGATGATCCGAATCGATTATTGCTTTGATTTGGGCGTCATCAACTTCAACTGGATGACCAGAGCGTTTTTCATCTTTGAGTGAAAAATCACCAGAACGAAATTTGGCAAACCAATTTTGACACTGCCGTTCTTTTAAGGCTTCGTCACCATAAACATCACAAAACTTTTTATGAGCTTGCGATGTGTTTTTCCCTTTGCGGAAATAAAAAAGCAAAATATGACGAAATTGTTCCTTTTGATTTTGCATTCTTCAACGAAGGCTAAGCGAAAACTACGCAACCGATCAAAAAACTTTTTTTACTGATTGACAGCTGAATTGCCAACTATCAAATAATAAAATGTGTTTTACATTTGTACTACGTCTGCAAACCTAAAAATTGAACTGACGCCATCTATGAGTGAAATCCGCAATTACTTAGTTGCCAACCCAATAATTTAATGTATTTTTCTAAAAAAGATTTGTTGATTTTGACCACTGAACATTGAAATGCGAAATAAAGTTAAAATTCAGTTTTAAATATTCAAAATATTTATGTGTAGTCATTGAAGTAACCACTCCGATGAGTATTGCAGGGTCTCCTTGAATTCACCACCAAGTTCCGTTGGCGACTAACAGGTGGTACGTGTAAGTCGAACTAGTCGTAAGTCATATTTATTTTATTCATCATTATTTACGTTCAAATAGCATATACAAATGGCACATGAAACATAAAATGTTCAATATATGCACAGAATTATTATTATATTTAATTTTAAGAATACATAACACATACGTAATCTGTTGAACGCGCTGTGAACAAAATTACAACACGAAATTATATAATGCCATTATTATTATTACATTACGTTTTTACAATTTTTATACGCTTATTTTTTGTTGTCTTCAATACGGAAGATGGTCTGTTCTTCAACAAGGCTTTAAAATATTGATAAATTAAACATTTTTCTAAATAAGCGAAACAACAATTTAATTCGAATCGAAACTTAAGTTAAGAAAAATTTTCCTTCCAACAATAAAAGTGTTCTTGTATTTTACGTAAAAGGGAATACATACATAAAGCAATACTAGAAGAAATTCGCAACTCTAGAATCATTCTAAAACTGCGTGCGAAAGTCATAACTCTCTAATACTCTTACGAATCTCAGATCCGTTGCAAAGAAGAGACGATAGAGCGTGTTCCAAGTTTTCGGATTCAAAAATTCTAATGTTGCCAACTTGAATTTTATAAAGATGTCCCGGAGGAGCAGTGGTTTTAGAGGGAATGGGATTTTCGTGTTTTATGCGACATGTTTCTCGCCAAATTCTCTTTTACTGGGAACTATTCAAAGACCAGCATACATCTTTTTATACGTGAGTTGCTGGTTATACGAAAGGATAAAAGTTTTGTTTCTTCCGTTGCGTTTTAGAGGTTGTTCTAAGGTAAGTGGATGCCGTCTGTTGCGAGTGTTTTCGGTGGAATTCAAAAGCAACAAGATGTTGCATTGTTGCAAACTGTTTTCAAATTTCCATGTAGTATTTGCCGAAAAGGACTTAAAGAAGTAAACCCAAATATTTACTCTTTTTTCCGAAAATTTTAGAGAGAAAGGAGTCTAAGAACTGCCTTGGGAAAAAGTACGTAGAACATAATTTTATAAACGTGGCACTAACAAAATATAAAAAAATACATTAGTAAAGTACTAAACCTATGTATAGAAAAGACGTAAAGAAACTCAAAATTTAATTTCCAGCTATAATTAATTCTACCCACTTATACTTATTTTGGGAATAAAAGTTATATTTTCTTATAATGTATTCTTTGTCCTTTTAACTCATTAAAAATCAGTTAGTTCAATGATTAATAATAAATGGGAATACGGGGTCTTGGTATTCTGATGGCGCATAAAAGTAGTAGCATTTACATACATTGGGCATTTGCGTAAAATTTGGGGTCACTTATGTATACACACAAATAATTCCGAAACTTTAAAGAAGCAATATATAATTCACAAGTACAAGTATGTAATTTTTATTATATCCATATGGTAGCTGTGTTTAATATTATGACATTAATTCTAAGCAAATAAGTTACTAAATTTAAGTACTATATAATAAGACGTTACTTGCGAATATGTAATTTTTATTATATCCATATGATCGTTGTGTTTAGTATTATGACATTAATTCTAAGCAAATAAGTTACTAAATTTAAGTACTTGTATTAATTTTTAACTAAAATAAAAATATTGTTATGGAAAAAAATGTGAAGCAAAAATTTGAAAGAAGTGAGGATCACTCATAAGTAAGAGATAAAGTTTCGAAATCAAACAATTTCTTGATCTCATAATATTATCTTCGTAAATAGTATTAGTTCATATCAGGTCAGAGATATTTAAATATTTATTGAAATTTACATGGACTATTTCAATACTTTACGCTTTATGCTTTAAGAATACAATTAATCATTATATTTCTCTCAATTGTATTTAAAGTATGTCAAAGAATTTATTTATTATTTCTTATTAAAAACCATTTCAACATAAAAGGATGTATTTCATGCAAAAAATAAATTTTAGACAAAAAATATTCGTCAGCAACTATTTCTTTAAAATCTTTATATTTCTTTAGAAGATTTGTATTTTATGAATGAAAACGGAAGCTAATATGCATGAAATTTCGTAATAGTTTTCTAATTAATCCTTTTACAGTCCTGTACAATTTTAGAACAACTACATCAAAAATTTCAAATTATCTGAAAAGCAAAGAAAAAAAACTGCATAGGGAATATCTCAAAACTAACTTAACTATACACCAGGAAAACTAAAGGCATTTCCATAAATATCAGTGTAAGACTTTATATTCTTTTATCACAAATCCGTTTTGAATGAACATAGTTTATTAAACTTATCGCTATAGGACAAAACCATATCTCACAAACTTAATCTTAGGCTTTACTTATTGCGCGTTTAACAAAAGACTTTCTTTTTCTTTATCAAAACAATATCACTCGATTACGTAAGCTGAAATAAAAACTTTTAAATATATTTATTCCATCCCATTTCCATTTCGTCGACGACAAAAGATCTTAAATATTTGAGAAGCCATTTTTATTATTATCTTGAACAAGTCCTTTTTGTGTCTCGAAACACAAAAGCAGGAAGAGTTTTATTTGATAATCTGTCCCACATGAAATGTGTGTGAATATGACGTGGGTTTTTTCTGTGTGAATACACAAGGAAAAGTAATTTTCCGCGAAAACTGCTTTTTTACCTTCTCTTAAGCTCTTATACATATATTTCATTCTCCATAGCTTGTTTCTGAGACTAGAAAAGAACGGAAATTTATTTGCATAGGAATGGAAAATCCCAAAATTACGTGCATTATTGTTAATATTCAGAACCTTAATTAAAGCGAATTTAGTTTCACTCAAAGAGTTCTTTAAATCCCTGATGTTTAATTTTTATCTGAAAAAAATAATATCCTTTTAGAGTTTATTTCTACTAAGCTTTTAGTTACATATATAATGAGAATCAGGAGAGTTTGTTTACAATATTAGAATTTGTTTTAGTCATTCAATTTCAAGTACCGAATCTGTTATAAAATTACGAAACAGAGCAGAAAGAAGATACTTTAATAAAGCAACGCTTCGTCCAAAATATAATGCTAGAATTTATCATTAAACTTAAAGAAGAATTTAAGAGAAAGGTAAATTTCTACCAGACAGATTCCCATTTTCTTATTACTCATATAATTGAATTTATCTTATAATGAAACAAGCTTATGATATTTTAAAGATACCTAAAGGAATTACTTAAATGAAAATATTTAGAAAGAATAATTAAAATAATTATTAATTTTGTTTTTCAAATTTATGACTTTATATGCAGATAATTTCGAATTTTATTTCCAAAGTCTATTTTTAAATTTTGATCTTAATAAATTGATGGGATGAAAATTATTTCTTTAGTGAAAGAGAGATTAAACACAAATTGTTTTTATATGATATTTTCTCTAAATACTCATCGGCGAATATGTTTATCCGTTAAAATATCGTTTTATATATTCTTCAGTATATTCTAATCACGTCGTTTCAATGTACAAGTAATTATAATCTAATTAAAATAAATATTTATAATAAGAATTTAAAATGCTGACATACAAAGAGCATTGATAATGCTTGGACCTCAAACGAACAAAAAAAGTATAAAACGAATCCTATATATCGCCCAAAAGGACATTTTATGGTTCTTTATATATATTCAAAGTCAGATTTTAAATATCAGAATCAGATATTGCATTCTTAGAGTCAATGTTTTTACTATTTAATATTTAAACAGTCTCGGGTTATCACAGTAGAAGAGTGATCATACTCTCGATTTCATGACCAGCGTTGTTTCGTGGGTTCGAGTCCTGATTTATAGCTAAAGACACATTTGTGTAGCTGGGCTGAAGCACGCTAAATCTTTCAAGGATCCAAATCCTGCCTTTGGGATAGAGTGGAAGTTACGAAAATGAATGCCAACTGTTGTTCTGGCTGTTTCGAAATTACGAAGTACGTCACTAATTGCACTCGTATCGCTTTTAAGTGCAACGTTAGTAACCAATTACCTAATTAGTCGCATCGAAATATTTTTTTTTTTCAAAAATAATGCAAAAATTTCAGAGCTCATAAGGTTTTCTGTATGCTTATTTGCAATCTAGAAATGGAGCCAAAACCTTGTTTATATTATCAAAAGAATTATTAACAGCGTCTGCAAAGGAGCTATATGCAGTTTCAAAGATTTGTGATCATTCTGCGTATAATTCAAGCAATATATTTCTGTTTGTAATTTTTGAAGCATATGATAGTTCTAAATGTTAACTTTTAAAAATTCGTCATAACTTTTAATGTTACATTTTGAAAACTAGAAAAACACATTTTACAACTTTTACTTGTTTAGAATTAATATCTTTATCGTTACTGATTAATTTCCTCAACAGATTATAATAAGCGGCAATGCAATTTTCCCGCCATTTAATATGATTAACATAATTGTTTTGAGGTGTCTTAAGAAATTAGAATTCCAAATTAAATATATTTCCATTACAATATAATTAAAATTGATTACAAGAAACTGTGTGAAAGAGGTAAATACGGAGTCGTCCCACAATTTCTTAAATATTCCAAGAGATGGTGACCAAGAAAAAAAAATGGTTTGTTTTTAGGAAGCATTATTACTCGTTAGAGTAGTAAGTAAGCATCATGACTCACTGTTCAAGTCTCACTTACCCGTACTGAAGTCTCACTTACTTATTCATGACGTCTTAAGTACCTCAAAAGTTCTTTGTCATAATTTTACCGGCCTATGAAAACATCTTCACATTTTGTCTTTGGTACAGATTAACCGGAAGCAACCCAACGTTTTAATTTTTGCTTGATTTCCGGTGCATAATGATGAATCCAAATCTCACCAATAGTGACAACTCTATGCATTATGACGTCGACAATTCGAGCCAGCAGCAATCAAATTTTAAATTGGTTACAAATAACTAGCAAATCTAAACTAACTTATGAATCAATGTCAAATTTATTTTGTCTCCGTTTGACAGACGGCAGCACCCAGTGGTAATAACAATTTACCTTAATGTTGTCATCTGCCATCAAATACAAGTACCTTTAGAACCACCCTCGTAGATAAAAAAAAATTATCACTATAACAAAATGATTTCCAATTTTGATTTTTTTATTACAATAATAATAGTTTTTTCTTTATTTTATTACGTGTTCAACAAGCAAACATGACAACTGTTAATACATGGATCTCTTCAACAAATGCCTTATATATGGTAATTTTTAAAAGTAATGTATAAGAAGCCTTAATTAAAATAATTTGCTTTAACAATATCTATCTGCATCGTTAAGATTCTCTACATGAACAAATCGTCAAACTTCGCAAACTAAGACATTATTGGATTTTAATTATTCATGTATGTCATTAACTGTGTAAAAGTGTACAACATTTTTAAGATTCAGAACAATCAGTGTTAACGTATACATTTCTGTCCCAAAACATCCGGCAATCATTCAGTTAACGGCCTTCATAAGCATGCATATTTTCATCGTGAGCTTTAATTAAAGTGAATACTCTTGATTAAATGATTTGTATTCATAGAAAGAGCTACAAATGAGGTGATTCTCCAGCTAAAAGGCAACAGGCGAACATCCTCTCTTTCACAGAAACTTCCCAATTATTATGTCTCTCTAAATTAAGTTTCAGGAGAGACGCCATTAACTTATTAAAGTACAGCCTAATTATTTTCGCAATTCTAGCAGTTTTAGTTGTTGAATTAACAAAATTAGGACTCGTAAAAGATGTAAATTCATAGAATTGGTTAGGTTTCGAAACGAATGCAAACGCTCTAGCACATTCAGAAATTGCTGTGTCAATTTTCAATGGATCGAGAGTTCTACTTAGAGTTTTAATGTTCCTTAATATTAAGAGAACAAGAACGGTAATAGTGTTTACCAGGAACTTTAATGGTAGAAACCATTACCGTTCTCCATAACAGCAATTGTTGAAAAAAATTATACATATTTGGCTGTTATTTAAATTTTAAGTTTGGATTGAATTTATAAAATCAGTAAACACAACTTTCTATCTCTAAAGCTTAAACAACCAACTTCCATAGTATACATAATCAATTAGCTCCGTACAAGTTGAGCATTATGATTGGTTAGCTGCGAAGCTACAAAAACTCGTTAGAATCCTTGAAACCCATAGATTTTTCTTTTGCGACAGGAAATTGTATTTCACTAACTTAAAATCTTACAAGGAATCAGGTTGGATCTGAAAAGATGATCAGGGTTGGATATATGGATTTATAAATAAATCCTCAAATGAATACTATGAAATAAATATAGAATACGTTTAGTTTTATTAGTATTTAAAGAGCATTTCTAAGGTGGATAGAGACTGCATGTGTTGAACTCTGAGGAAAAGTAAATTTAGAATATATCAAGCTTTTTCGGAAAAGAATACATTAAAAGGACTATTTGAAAGTATATATATATATATGGTATAATTCAGTCAAATTCGACAACTTACTCACATTTAATTGAGCCTCGACTCATAATTCAAATGGAAAGAGCTCCTCGTAAATACACACAATATTTAAAGCTGATTGCCGTAAACAAGAATGGTACTTTTTATTGTATGATTAATTTTTTATTCGTAATCCTTCAAAGCTTTTGAATTTTAAAGTGTTGTAAACATATTTATTTTAAAATAAAAGTATTTTGGAGGATTTTTCTTTAGTATGCATACAATTGGTTTATCTACTGAATTTAAATAAATATTCGTACCGCTTATGGAGACTCAAACCTGCAAAACCTCTAATTTTTGTTACATTATCATGAAGTTTATTTAAAATTATCATCAATATATGTATATAGCCTACACAGTTTGCTTAAAAAAGAGTCAAAAACTTTTGATAATATTTTTTATATACTTATAATTCACCTTTGGCTTAAACTATGAAATATAAGTTACATATCAAAACTTTCTGTTCATATGTTGACATGAAATAAAGAACTTGTCATAAGAGTTCTTAACTGAATCATTAATTAAAAAAGGAGAGAAACTGTAAAATTTCCAGAGCAATTGGTTTTGAAAAAACAGCTGAAAATTTAAAATAAAATGAATAAAAGAAATTAAGACCCGTGTATAGAAGGTTTTTTTTATAAACTAAAAATATTATTTTAAAAATTAGTGACTTTTGATCAAAATTTGAGTCACAAGGGGGTTTTAAAATGTTAAGTAAAATTCATTTTGTCAAAAATGAATTATTAAGTACAGTATATAAAAATCGGAAAGTCATCGAAAATTATTAAGTTCTGTAATAAAAAAAATAGCACTACATGGTTGAAAAATTACCCATTTGAATAATTTTTGTTATTAATAGAAGATAACTGCTTATAATATACTTTCAATCAAAATATCTTTACTCAAATTTATTTTTCTGGTGTTTCTTGTATACAAATAATGAATTTTGTATCATTTATTTCGTTTGTATGAGGCTGATGTTTCTTTTTCTTCTTTTTATTTTCCATTCAAATTCAACTTCTTGTTTTGTGATTTGAAAACTGGAAAACATATTTTATAACATCGTTTTAAAATTCATGATATCAAAATGAAATGAAGCTTTAGTTTAAATAAAAGTACCTTGAAATCAATGGTGTTTTTAAATAGAAATAGCAGAAAAGTCTTCACAAATATTTGACAAAATATTACTTTCACTGAAATCTATTGCGTATACACGATTATGACTTAATGGATAACCTGCCATTTTTTTTTTTCAAAATTTTTAAGAGCACAGATATCTGAAAGTCAAAATTGAGTCGAATGTATCAGATGTTTTTATTCAAGAAGACATGGTTCCTCAGGGTAATGGTTTAAATGTCAAACTTTGCATTAAAATAATTCATAATATTCTTTTAAATATTCCACCATTTGTTAAAACTCTCATTTTTACTGACGACCTGAAAATCTCATACATGAGAAATGGTTATGATTATCATTGAGAACGGGAACTTTAACTGGTTGTAAACAAAATTACTACATGGACCAATGAAAACGGTTTTCTGCTTCGACAGAAATTACTTGCATTTACTTTTGCAAACAAAGAAGACTTCATTGTGTTTCAGAAATTTGTTGAAATAATACTTTAATAAATGTGGTAGACGAAATAAATTTCTTAGGACTTATATTTGTCAAGAAATTTATGTTTCGCTCACATATTTTACAAATGCGCAAACGAAATGAGAAAGCAACGGATATTTTAAAAGTATTATCGAATACATCATGGGATTTTGATTGCACTTGTCTCTCAAGATTATAGCATGCCCTTACGATCAAAATTGTATATCGTCCTTTTATGACCATGATTTACGTTCAAAATTAGACTACGGCTGCATAGTATATGGTTCAGCTCGAAAATCTGATTTAAATAAATTAAACAATGTTTAACATACATTGACTTTGTTCTGGAGCCTTTCGAACATCACCCATCAAAAACCTATACGTGGATTATTTCGAACCTTTCTTAGACTCAAGAATAAAACTGTTTTCCCTTCAGTATCATTTTAGAACTTTTTATTATAAAAATTTTTATGTTCTTACAAAAAAAATCTTGTTTTTAGACCGATTTTATCGGGGAAAAAACTAGCCATTCATTGCTTTCATAGAAGAGTACATATTTTAATTGAGAGCTGTGGACTCTCTAATGTTTCTATTAAGAAAGCAAACGAGGGTTCTCACTCTGGTACGAAGATAATTTTGGTTTTAAAAACCTGTTAAAAAAATTTAAAAAATCAGACATTGCACATAATACTTTTATTCAGATTTAACTTTGCAGAGCAATATCCTGAATTTATCCATATTTATTCTAATGGTTCTAAATCAACGAATAAGGTCAGAGCCTTAATTTTCAATAATAATTCACTTTATAATTCTTCTCTTCATTTTTCAGATTCTGTTTTTACAACGGAGATTTCCGTTATTCACGAAGCTTTGGACAGCTTGTCAAGTCGTAATGACTAGAATTGTATCTTATTAAAGGATTCCATGAATGCATTGAAATGTTTAAAACACCCACATCAATCATCTCTCCAATCGATCATTCATACATTATAAAAATTGATCAACTATCGTCTGAAAGCATCCAGTTTATTTTTTATAGCATATAATCCCATAGGTGTATCAAGGGAATGAAACAGTCGATATTGCTGCTAAATATACTCCCGGTACAATCTATCCAGTCATTCCATATTGTGATACCATTAAACAAGAATTCAAAACCATTTACACGATTAATGGAATTCGGAAATAAATAACAAGCTGCATGAAGTGAAACCTATCATTACTCTTCAAAATTCATTCTTATGCAGAAGACAGAGTACTATCTTAACACGTCTACGTATTGGACAACAACCAACAGAATACCTTTTACTGGGAGAAAATCCTCCAATTTTTGATCATTGTATTTATCCTCTGACAGTGAGACATGTATTGACAGAATGTTGTGTGAAAACTCTGTTCGTTTTAAACATTTTAACCTTATGCACTTTCATTAATTGACTTGGTTGAGGAAAATAACAAAGTATATAGTTCTAATTATTCACTAAGCAATGGATTAACGATGACTTAACTTTTTAAATCTGATTCTAATTTTTATATTGCTCTGAGGTCAGCTTTAAATTGATTTAATTAATAAAATATTAATTCAATAACCTTTTACGTTTGGCACAGTGCAAGGTGTGGCTAATAAACAAAGCTGTAAAACAATTTATTTTGACATCATACACATCTACTTCTCATCACTTTCTATATACACTCCCCTATTCCTACAACACTCCATGCGAATCTTCCATTCTTCAAAACAGTGCTGGAAGTCTGTCAGCTCCTTCGGGACGTGTGCAGCTTTCTCTTTCACATATTTAATGGAATCAAATCATGTTCCTTTTAATAAAGATTTCAACTTAGGAAATAGATCGAAATCGCATGGTGCAAGATCCGGCAAATAAGGTGGATAATCCAATACTGGGATGTCATACTTGGCTAGAAAACTCTAGAGAGACAATGCGGAATGATTTATTCTTCCGACAATTTGGGTTGTGTTTTCCTTATTCATTCACGGAATGATGCAAAAACATGAAGGTAATAATGTTGATTAATAACTAATTAGACTTTCAGGAACCCAGTGAAGGAGCACAATCCCATGAATATAAAAAAAATTTTGATAAAAACATCATTGCTTTGAATTTTGATTAGCTCATTCAAGCTTTTTTATAGCTCTCGGTGAAGATTGGCTTTTCCAGTGCATTGATTGACGCTTCGTATCTGGATTATAAGTAAAATCCCATGATTCGTCACACGATATTATCTTTTCCAATAAGTTTGAATCATTAATAATGACATTCAAAGTTTCAATACAAACATTACTACGAGCTTTTTGTTGTTGAAACAGGAGAATGTTAGGCACCATTTTGGTACACAAATTTTGCATATTAAAATTGTCACAAAAATCTGCCGTACGAATTCTTTGATAATTCCTATAGTCTCAGCAATCGCATTAATACTTTACCGATGTTCAAATCAAACCAGATTACCGATTCTTTCGATATTGTCATCCGTTTTTGACATATAAGGGCGACCCGGGCTCGAGTCTTCTTGACGTCCTCCCGGCCATTTTGAAAACGCTTAAACCGCTCAAAAACATGTGCACGTGATGAACATTCATTGCCATACACTTCTTCCAATAATTTATATGTTTCAGTAGCGTTTCTTCCGAGTTTCATGTGAAATTTCGCAACAATTCATTACTCTTTTATCCTTTTTTCTGCGAAACAAAAAATAACTCTAATGCAAATGAAGAATCCAGCTATACGGAATTGTTTACATAAGCGTGAAGAACTACATTCGAAAGATAAGGCTTCTTGCTAAACAGTCGTCAGACGCTGGCGTTTGGTGCATGCGTACTTCTTCTGTAGCAGCGTCAGTCTTGTTATTTAAAATCCACACCTCATGTCTCCCATGAGAATTCAGAGCCAGAAATTCAATACAACCAAATAGCTAAGCGTTTATTTCCAGTATATTGATAACAGTATCGCAGTAAAAATTTCTTCATTTCAATGTGTATCCTCCCCTTTTCCAAGTTATACAGATGTTTACTGGTATGTTACTTTTTTTTAGTTTTATTTCTGAAACATCTAAAAGTTAAATATATATTTAAGCATAAAAATATTCATTTTGTAGATTGATGATATATATCGTACGTCAAGATTTTGAAATAGAAAATGTCACTCTTTGAATATAGCGATTTCAAATAATAATCTACAGAAATAATTTTCAAACGGCGTCTAAATACAAACAAATTTCAAGAAAATATGCTTTTCCCATAAATTTCAATGAAATCAATAACATAAAAATAATTTTATATCTGTCTGCGTATCAACAACGTTAAACCGATACACAACCTATGCTGTAAAATGTTTTGCTTCTCAGTATCTGACACGAAAATTCATTAATCATTTTCGAAAATTGAATTTCTGAGAATAATTATTTTCGTTCCTCTTAAAATTTAAATGGAAACACTCGATAAAAATTCAGATTTCCATTTTTGAAAGAAAAATGTAAACAACATCTCTTGGCACGGAACTTGTTTAAAATAATTAACGCCCTTAATTTGTGCAAAACAGAAGTTCTTACCTCATTCTAGGTATTTCATCTTGTTCGAGATGAAAACATTTGTTTTGCTAAATAAGATTAATCTTCTTCAGAGAAATATTAAGTACATTTTTATTCCAAAAATAAGAATAATTACCTTAATGATCAAAACTTCAATTTCATTAATAAAAATTATGCCTAGTAATCAGTTTTTCATTTATAATTGGAGCTCCATAATAACAGTAAAGTACAAAATCAAAACGATAATTAGAAAATTAATAGCGATCTAATTAATTTTAATAAGGGCTTTTGTTCTCTTTTAAGTAGATGGGAACATAGCACACTAGTTTGGAATTTTATAACTATTTAATGGACGGAAGAATTTCTTTTGATGAATGGAGTCAATGTTCTAATGCACGAGAAACAAGACGTAAATGGATATTTTGCATTTCATGTGTGGGTGGTTGAATATTATTAGCCCATCGCTTAGTTAGGAATGTTGCAATGAATTCTGCAATCAAGGTCATTTATTATTTTTCTAAGCATTCTGTTGGCTTCATTAATCTGTTTTAAATTTCAAAAAGGAAATGCAAAGTATTCCTTTCAAACTTTATGTAAGATTCTTATGCAGAATAACACCTCAGTTTTTAATATAAAAAATAAAAGACATAAGATATGTAATACTCAACATTTATCGTTAAAAAGTTCCAAGATATATTGCCATTTTCGTTTGAGACAAATAATGGATCAAGTAGTTTACTGCATCATCAAAAGTTTTTTAGCAGCATATTAATTAATTGCAATTACACAGAAAACTTTTATTTTACAAACTTATTTAATAAAATAGAGGTTTTTCACGTTTTTAAAAAAAAATCTTGTTTCCCTTATTAGTCATACTGTACTAAATTTGTTAAATATTTAACTTGCATTTTTATATTTTTTTATTTTAGATTTGGCTGGTCTTCAAAAAATATTTTATTGCATCTTGAATATTTTTATTAAAATTTTATATTTATAATAAGGAACGAGGTATTGCATTGGTGGAGTTCCTTCGGTTAATTCAAAAGATTCGATCCCAAGAATTTGTCAAGAAATCTAACAAAATCTTAATCTTTCTGTAATCAAACTTAATTATAACTCTGAGCTTGAAAGAAATAGCAAGGTAAACAGTTTTGTAAATGGAACGGTATTTATTAATCAGAAATAAAGGAATGAAGACGCAAATTGCAACTACAACAAAAATGTACATCTAAAATGAATTTATCAACATCAGCGACTAATAAATGGAATTGAAATATGTCCTGCATATGGCATCAGCTCTATTAATATTTTTTATATTAGTTATCTCATCTCACAATTTCGTAACAACAAAGCTTATATTGAGAAACAAGAAGATCCAGAGAGTTTCAGTTCGGACAATGAACGTGGGTTTAATGGAAGAAGCAGAAGCGACTGAAAAAAAATAAATTTACACAAAATTATGCAATAAAAATGAGAAATAACATGATAATATTCATGTTTCTTGTACATTTCATTTGAGGTACTTTTATATTGACTTTTTCAGCAATGTGCACCTTAAATTAATGAATAAAATAATACTATATATAGTTATAAGGTTCAATAATGTATATTACGATTTAAATTGTTGTTTATTCAATTTATTAGTAGTAAATTAGTTATTTGTAAACTCTGTACATGTCCACAGAGATTCTTTCAAAAGATAAATATTTTGAAACACATTCAGTCTTACGTTCCATGAATTTTATTGTAATATTACTATATAAAAATGTTTTCATTAACAAAAAGAAATACTTGTCGAAAATTTCTTCATTTATGCTTATTGTAATAGAATACACATTCATGTAATAGAATGCATTCATACATGATTCAAAATAGTGGATTTCTTCCAACACTGAATACGAAATTCTACCATAGAAAACTTTAATTTTCTAAAACAATTATCATGAATATACTACATAAACTAACATTTTGCGTAAATCTTGCTTCATGGCATTCATTTAAAAATCAATATAAAATATCGCATGAAATATTCCTTTAAAGTATCATCATGTTTTTACCCATTTGAAGTGATAAAAATATTTCCATTTTAATCCAAGACTTTAAATATAGATATGATTTACAATCATAAATCTGCAAGTTGCTATCAGAAAAAATTTTATGTCAATAGTGTCCAGAATTTTTAGAAACTGAAACTAATGCCCGCTAAGGCCATAATTGCCTTTTTTCCCTTCGTTAAAAATAGGAGATTTCCAATAGTAAACCTTAACTAAACATTTTTATTCATAAAGTATGATATATACATGTAACGAGTACCGAATAAATAAAATAATAAAATGTTCGCTAAAATTCAAACTTAAAATGTATTTATCAGCTGTTATTAAAACCAAATTGTTCAATATCAAACGGATCAATTGTGATATAAATAAATGTGTTAAAAGAGCTATAGAAATACAAAGCTTTTAATTAAATTTTCATGAAGAAAACATTTGGTCCTCCATTAGTCAATTTATTCCGTTCCAATGTTTTTTTTTCGGGGGGGGGGGGGGGATGAAAGAAAAATCAAATTCATTGAGAAATTTAATATGCTATGTTCTTTATAAAAATTCGAAATGCAATAACTTTAACAACATTGATCTTATTCCACATTCTGAGAAAATCAGACCATTTTTTTTTCTTTCACACTTTTTTATTTATTAATTAAATAGTTTATGTCTCCATTGTTCAGAAGTAAAAAGAGTTAGAGTAATTTCCCATAAATCTGAAAAACGTATTCGTTCTCTGAAAAACGAATTCTAATTAAGAGAGAAAAATCGAAATTCATTCGATAAATACTTTAGAGACAATACATCTTGTTTTCTAACAATTAGGTTTTCTCATGTAAAGGTATAATGAATGAAATATGGTTATAATAAGGATACCTACTATTAATTTAATTAGCTTTAGTATCTTTTTCTTTTTAAATCTTACGTATAACAACGACTCAAAGAGTTTGGACTAAACTTTATTTTATAGCTATATAATCTATGTAATGCGTTAGAGGATAAGAAACCAATACATTCTCGAAGTCAAGACTGGTTTTAAAAGATTGAATATATGATATATATTTTCATTATTTATATGTTCTATCACAAATATACTAAAAATAAATTGTTATTACAACATTTTTTAGTACTGAAACTTATGAAACCTTACAAAATAAGGTTTTTAAAATAAAGGTGAATTTAAAGTGCTTTCTATAGCACCAGTTGTTAAAAATCTTATTTTTACAGACATGGTAATCACATGGAATTGTATGATACCTATTCAAATAACCATTTGCAAGAGTTCAGAAATGTTAGCGAACAAAGTATACATTTTAAAACATACATGAGCTCATTCCATTCTGTAGTAAGAACTAGGTAAAACTGAACAACACAAGTGTATTTCTCTGCTCCCAGAATACCTAACAAGGATATATTAAGCATCTTTGATACTGTTTATCCAAGTTTGGAATACCAACCTCAACAGAATACCAAAAAACGAGCGGAGGCGAAAATAAGCTCTTTATTGCATTTGAAACCAACAACTGCGTTCTCTTTAAAATATGCAGGCCCAACAAACTCCATTTAGTTTGGCAGCAGCTAGGTAAAATGCAACTTTATATTTTTTTTTTCTTCAAAAACAGAATTCCTGAGGGACTTGCACCTGACACCTATCTCCCCCATTCAAAACAAGAAGGAGAAAGTGTGAATAAATAAATAAACAATGAACAGTCTCCCGTTTTCTACGGAACTTTCGTTTTTCTCCGGTATTTACCCTTTTTCCTATTTCCTGACAGTCACGAACTCCCCTCGAATGAAGTAATGGTAGAAAAGAGAACATGAACTGTCGTTGCCAAGTTTATATTTTGCGTCTTCCATGTTTGCCACTGTTGGTAGCCAAGTGACCTAAGTCTTATGGGGCTAACACAAGAGCATGTGACAGGTTACTTTGAAAATTGTTAGAAAATTATTAATTATGTAAAAATAAAGATGAAGAAACGCATAACTCAAATGAAATACTTTTTTCACTGTCACGATAAAAATAAATGTTTGTTTAGTACAATGTACGATTTTAAAAAATAATCTTAGAGTTTGATATCTTTAGTTAAGTATAAACTTGACATTTAATTAATAATATGGTATGGAAAGAATTTCCGAGATAAATATATTAGCTTATGATACGGTTTTTATTAATGTCTAAAACAAAAAAATGGCTGATTGAGCCTTAAGAAATTCTACAAAACTTGATAAGTTTTTGGGGGAAAAAATACCATCTATGCTCTAAGTAAAAAACCTATGAGCCAAGGAACAAAAAAGATCAAATCTAAAAATACAACAAGAGTGTATTTGTTATAGCTAACCGTAAGATATAATTTTCTTATTCAATAAATTGGAATAAAACAAAACAAACTAGGAATATGAAAAGCTATTTAAGAAACTTAGAATCCACTCTAAGAACACCAAATAACGATTAGAGATTGAAAAAAATAATTGCATTTCCAAAATAAATGCAGGC
>BMAW01021878.1:498347-528585 GCA_019974015.1 Nephila pilipes
GGTATAAAATCTGAACGAGAAATATTCAAAGAGCTTGTTAGTTTATTGGCTTTTTATGATTACATTTTGTAATATGTTTTTCAGGTGTATTAACATTTTGAAGGAAAAAAGGCACCACTTTTTGCGTTTTTATATGGACAGCTCAAGTATATAAGTCTGTGGTCATAGTTTTAAAAAATATCCATTTTATGACGATAAATAGTTTTCCATAAATTGAATTTTTATTTAAATTTGAATTTACAATTTCCTAAAAGAGCTTATCGTTCTCGAACTCGAAAACTTTAATGAACTGTAATGAATGTCTTTCGGAAAATATCGGGAAATAAATTATGTATACGTCGCATTTTTTTTTTTAAATTTTGAATAAAATTACATGACATTTATTTAAAATGTAATACATTTCTAAGTATATATACAAAATAGAGCATATACACATATAAAATACTACAGCAAAAATTCTTTAGTTTCCAGCCCAATTTTTTTTCTTTTTTAATCTCTCGTCTTACATATAATAAAAATAAAATACATTCACCCAAATTTTTTTTGAAAAAATTCTTTGATCATGAAGGAAATCTAAATTTTTAAATAATATTGTCAATTATTCAGTCAAGTAAAACTCAGCAACTCTAAGTCGTAAAGTATTAAAAAGATTTAAAATTAGATGGTTTTTCAGTCTCTTTCGCCTTTGGCTTTTCATTTTTCCAATGAGAGATTTGATTTGAATATTAGATGGTAATCCAACTGAAATAAATTTAGTAACTTAATGAACAACTGAAAAGTATGTCCATTAAGTTAAAGTAAATGTTTTTTTTCACTATAAGTTATTTCAAAGTAACAAACGATCTATCAAGTTAGGTGGATAAAAGATAATTTGCTGTGTGTGTGTGTGTGTGTGTGTGTGTGTGCGTGTGTGTGTGTGCGTGCGTGTGCTGTGTGTGGTGTGTGTGTGCGTGTGCGTGTGCGTGCGTGTGTGTGTGCGTGTGTGCGTGTGTGTGTGTGTGTGTGTGTGTGTGTGTTCTAAAGTAGAAAAAGGAATTAAAGTTGTAAAATGGAATCATCAATACATCTTAAAAACATGAAATCCTAACATATATTTTCCTTGTTCTTTACTCATATCTAAACATCAGTATCACAATTTATCTTACTAAATAACAACAATTAAAGAAAAATTGTATTATTCGAAAATCATTCGGTTTAAACATTCTGAAAACTCCCATTCAGATAATTACCCAAATGTTGAACATTTTTAGAAATCTAATAATCAGACTATGTTCACCTTATTCATTAACAGATAAATTTTATGTAAGTTATTTTATAGTCAACAGAAAAAGGGCTCTATAACTACCTGATAATTCATTTTCAGACATTTACTGAACAAATCTAAAAAAAAATATAAATTAATCTCTGAAAAAGTTCCATTTACTCATATGTAGTAACTTTGAAATTCCGTATGTCTTAAGACCAATAAAACAATTATTAAACTATTAAGAAATAGAAACATTTCATAATGTATACCCTGATTTTAAACAATATTTGGATTTTGAAAAATTCTATTTCATCAAATTTGACGTTGGCGATTCTTAGTAGAACACTGATAGTTTCTAGATAGGAAAATTGTTGATATTGATACAAACTGCATTACAGAAAATTCTGATTAAGATGGTTCTTTAGTTTCTTCTTATAAATTCATAAGAGCTTGCAAAAATTGTTTAATAATTAGTTTAAATTCATTTTCCAATAAATTATTTACAGCTAATTCATAAATAAATTCCATTACAGAATTTTTGCTTAATATTTCGTTTGTATCAATTCAGTCATTTGGAGAGCAACATCTTCAAACCATAAAACAATTACTCCAAATTAATTATTAAGGTACAATATTTTATGAATTATATCTTCAATAATTAAGCTTAACACTGAAATATTTTTAGTAAAATATGAGCAAGTTATTTTAAAAAAAATATATCATTAAACTATTTTTAAAAACTGTATGTATTTTGATCTTTTACTTCCCAAAAACTTTTAAATATTATATGCAAAATGTATTTTAAAATATGTTATTGAAATTGTTTTTAATATACCGCATTAATTCATTTATATTCTGAAAAAGATTTTTATTCATAATCCATTGTTTATTAAACGTAGATATGAGTTTTAGACGACTATGTTTACATTTAATCAAACAATCTTCATTTGTTTTATTACAATTATCGATCATCATACAATTTTTCATCAGTTTCTTGGATTCACAAGTAAAAGTCTGGAATTTGTAATGACATGTTTAATAATACTGAAGCACAATTACACATTATCAAATTTCATTTTCTATTCCGATTTCCTTAATATGTAAGCCAGTGAGATATAATTACATTGCTAGTTGTTAGTTTCTCAAAAGTAATTAATTCATTTTCTCGTAATACTTTTGCTTCATTTTTGTATAATTAATTTTTACGAACTGAAAAAATTCGTTCATAAAGAATATTTATTTGTGTATTTGTCCGAGATAGCATAGCAAATATTCACTTGATACGAATTATTACTTTCACGAAAAGTGCATTCATTCGTTAAATATTAACACATGAACAGACCCTCATTTAATATTTACCTCAAAACGATCCTTCATAATATTTAATTAAATGCAATGCTTTTATGTAATTACAGTGTTCGAAACTATTCTCTCATGAGAGAATCTTTACTTCGCATGGTGAAGTGACATCTCTCAAAACAAGAGACATTCGAATCTTTTGGTTCTCGCTCACACCGCTTTTCTTCTGAATCCGATCGCGCCACAAACTGCATCTGTGCTCTGAAGTGGCAGAAACAGGAAGATCGAAAAGCGAGGCGTGCATTTTCTTCAATATTTACTCTTTTTCCCATTTCTCCCTTTGCATGATTATTATTTCAAGTCCCGTTCGTTTTTGGAGAAAAAGTTTCTTTGCTAATAGCTCCTAATAATATTTTTCTGCCGGACTGGCAAACGGTTGACGTTATTTCAGCCCTGCCAATTCTTTAAAAAATAGACGGATTTACCTTTTTTTGACGTCACTGCTGTCACAGCGTAAAGTTTGTTGTGTAGTTTTCTGATTTTGAAATAGCTAAAAAGTAATCTTATTTGCGACGTTTGCAAGCTCTTTTCTTTACTTTTTTATGAAGGGGGAATAAAATACTCTATTCAAACTATTAAATACACAATGCCTCAGTATTATTTATTTTCTAAAAAAATATTGTATTATGTCTTTAATTATTTGTACGACCATGTGATTTTCTAAATATATATGAAAAAAATGTTTTTTTTCCTAAACTTTAGTTCATATAAATTTTTATTTCTATCAAAATGATGTATAAATGATGATTTCATAAGAAAAAGGATCAAATTCAATGAAAATTTTCATATTCAAATTTATTCTTATTACAAATTTTTATTTTGATAGGTACAAGAGTTTTCATCTTTCTAAGAATGCTCACAATTCAATTCTAATATTTTCAAGTAGAAAAAATCATTTAAATAGCCAATAACATGAACTTTTCTTCTCATCTAAACATCCCATTTTGTTTTGGTTAAATAATTTAATAACAATTTTATTCATCAAGTAATTAATATTTGAAATATTTTCAGACCAAGAACTAAAAAAAAAAATAACAATTTAAATTCTTATCTAGCTATTTTTATTGTAATTGTACATTAATTTCATAAAAATAAAAATTCTACACTTTAAGCTTATAAGATAAAATTAATTCTATTGCTATTATATTGACACAGAAACAATTCATCCTAATCCATAACTATATATATATATATAGGATTTCAGTAAAGTAATTCATTTTCTCTATACACAATAATTCTCAAATAGTGCAATTTTATTTCATATTATGTATAAAGAAACAAAGAACCCAAAATGTTCTTTCTGAATGAAATTAGAAGAAATTTTGCAATAAAAATCTCAGAATAAATTAAATATCTATGGTATACATATAAGAAACTATTCCTAGAATCACATATTAAGAATTGATATAAAACGCATGCATATATATATTATTTTACAACATTCGTATTTTTATATAAAAATTGATCTTCATTAATTCCCATAGATAACTGGTGTGCAACGGTATTCTTATTGAAATATTTAACTTTCTTTTTGGGGTTTAAAATATATAGTTGTCATTCCTTCTTTCAAGGATAACATCAGGGTTTCCACTACAATTGTAACATATATATCAGTAACTTCCAGAATTTTAGATGTTAAAAATAACTTGCCTTAAACATCTGATAGCATTATGAGAAAGTACTTCTGTCAAAGAATATAATTCCCCTCAAAAGATGAAGAACACTTATTCTATGATATAGCAAGATAATTCATCAAAAAATTAATCATTTATAACTTTACTACAATAGTTTTAATGTAAGATTTTCAAACAACAGTAAACTAAATGCTTTTTTTAAAAAAAATTTACCAACTTTACAATGTGATGAAACTAGATTAAGAAATTTAATTTCTATGACTGTAAGCCATTACTCAAACAATATTCCATGAATTAAGCTATTAGTAATAACCTGGGTCTTGCATTTCATATAGTCATATTCAAGTAGAAAAATTTCATTCTCAAAAAGTTGGTTCACATAGGCATAATCAATTCTCCAAATTTTTGGATGTTTATACTCTTGTACTTAATTTTCAAGAATTGATAACTGATGTCCTAACACGTACAGTATTTCATATCTATTGTCTCTTCTTAATGCTCAATAAACCTGTTCATAGAATATTTGTTTACAACTATAGAGATAGATATAATCGATATCGATGTTATCTTTAAATACAAGGGTAAATAATTAATGATAACTGAAAATTTTTCAATATATCTCGTTTCATTTCTAACAAAAAGTAAATAAATTATTAGAATACTTCGAATGTATTTAAAATAATAAAATCATGTAAAGTACTAGTGCTCTCTGAAAACAGATTCCCGTCTCGAAAGACGACCAACGTCTTCGCTATCCTTAATATACATAAATTAAATAACCCCTAAAACTATTTATGTAGTTTGATTCGTAATCTTCTCATTTCTTGTCTATTATTAGACTTTAATGCTTTAAAATTTCATGTCAAAATCAAATAAGGCCAATGGTATTCGTTAAAATATCGTTTGGTGAAGTATTGTTACATTTTTTTTTTTGTAAATCATTTGGTTAAAAGTAAAATTAATTACGTTTTCTTAAATAAATTGTTTGCTAATTTATAATGACTGTTTCTGTAACTGTAATTTATAAAACAGAGTTGGTGAAAAATGATTATTTTACAGCTCGAGTTTTTTGTCCTTTATTGTAAAGTATTACTATCTGATCCGTAACTTATCAGTACTACGCGTACAATAAAGGATGTGTTGGAAAAAGTAATCGTAATACTTATTTTTAAAAGAAGTTTTTTGAAATATTGAGAACATTATTTATAAAGATATCTTTTGAATGACAGTGTCAGAAGAGGAGAGAAATGCATGAATCCACACAATTCCAGGAACTCGAAGTAAATGAAGCAGATAAGTTGCGTTTGAAAACCGAGAGTTTTATAAATTGCAGGATGATTTAAGCAAAATTTTAGAAACAGTTGCTAAATCAAACATATTCTTGTAATGTATGAAGTTCAAAAGAAAAATCTGAAATTCAGCAAAAAAATAATGAAGGTATCTTAAAACACAATTAAAAAAAACTAAGTTTTTCTCTGAACACAGAATATAAGACTTATTGTTCATTTTCTGCAATGTAGCTCTATAACTACTTTATCTTCATATAAATAGTTATTAAATTTTTGACCACATACAGTATTTTAGTCTTAAAGTCGTAGCAAAAATTAATCATGTCAAATCACCTCGAGGTACCAAGAATCAAATTTCAAAAGTTTTGTCTTGTATTAATGGAATTTCGAAAAACAATCTAGCAGCGTTTATTTTCTATCTTTAATAATAACACCGAACATAAATCGTTTCTCGACATACTCAACTTTTTCTCAACCATGTAAGCTACGAAAAGCAATCCGACTGCTTAAAATGTTTCCCTAACTGATAAATACGAAACAAATGCTGCCGCCATAAATCTCAATGAAACGCAAGGTTTCAGGCAAAGAAGACGAAATAAAAAAAAAAGGAAAGCGAAAGAAATTTATTTTCCATCCGGGAGGATAACAATTGCTATCATCAAGTCCGGACTATCACACTGATTATTCTGGCCGGATGGAAATCGTCCGGAGACCCATTAAACCCAGAATCGCAATAAGATAGAAAAGCAATGCATCAGGCTACGAAGGGAGTGGAACTTTGGTAACGGTGGGAAATTTATCTTTAGGTGGTGGGGTTGAACGAGTTTGCCAGAGAAGTTTATAAGTGACTGATCGCGGGGAAGAAATTGGTGGTTAGACACATACGGAGAATTTTCGAGAGTTTCCGTTTCAATATGAAAGGTGGATGGGGTCCAAATGAGGTGATTTGGAGCGATAAAGTAGACATCATTGGCTCTGTATGAGTATTAGATATTAAAGTCTGACAGAAGTCGTTTATTCTTAAATTTACGAACTGGTGATTGGATCGCACAATCGTCTAGGGTGTAGTTAGATCTGTAGATAGAAGTTTAGAGTATTTTATGGATATTACGATATGTGGTTAATTTTTAAACAAAAATAAAAGGTTATTTTTTTGTAAGTTGGTTCATTGCTGCGCTTTATTGGGTGCTTTGTTTCTTTTCTTTGAAATATCATGTGTTAATTGGTTTAATACTATTGTTGTGTTAATACTATTGTATTGTTAAGTCCTTAAAAATTATATTTAAAAATATTGTAAAATAAAATCACAGCATGAATTAAATGGACTCTAATCATAATTTGAAAATTTACAAATGCACATTAAAATAAAATACTAAAAAGAATTGGTAAAAATTAAGTCAAATTAAAATATTATGTATTCAATATTACACACACACACACACACACACATATATATATATATAAATCATGTGAAGGTTTTTACAATTAGTGTTATTTCATTGTTTATTGAATTCTATATTATGAAAAATATTTTTTTAAAAATTATTTATATTTAGTTTTTCAATATTAGTTAGCTAATTAACTTTGAATGATACTTGAAAAAGTAGAAGTTCAGATGATTTATGATAAATTTCGCCTAAACATCTCTCCTTAAAGCAAAATCAATTGTTATTCGAGATACAATTAAAGATTTGCTTTCAATGCACTTTCCAAAACATCTGAATTGTTCTATATGAATCCGGAAAGAAACAAAATAGTAACAAATACATTTTACTGCGAATTTTCAATTTTTCATACAGATAATTTATTGAAATCTTATTTATTAGCTTAGAATTTTTGAAGAAGTCAGAAAAAGAGGAGAACGAAAAATTTATGCCTGTAGAAATCTGAATATTCTTCGATTCTATAAATTGATCATTCACAGCTTAAATATTGCTATGTAAATAAAATTCCCCCAGACAATTATAATTTAAAGCATTAAATTATTCATCGAACGATTATTGGAACTCTTTTGTGTTTTCGGAAATATTGTAACGTAAAAAAAAAACTATTGTCGAACATAAACTTCTAAAATTCGCATCGATCTGAAAAGCAGAGGAAAAGTAAATTACAAACACGAATATACTATAGTCATTCAAATGAATAAAGTTAATTTTCTCTTATTAAACGAAATTACTAGAAAGTATGTTCTAAGTCCCGGGGGTGCTTAAAGGTTGTTCATTATTATGAAATATTATTCAATCGTCTTCATTTAATAGAAAACAATTTGGTAATTTTTTTTCCTCCTTAATACTTTAAGTAATTAAAATTTCTTGAATCACTTAACATTTAAAAAAAAATTTATAAGTTAACGTACTCCAAAAAATTAGAAAAAAATATAATCTGAAATAAATATTATTAAAATAAGCAAACTCACATGTGTAATCCATCATTTTAATTATACCAAAAATATTAGATTTTTTTTTTTATTTCTCAAGAAACAAAAAAGGTGTTATGCAAAATAATTTCAAAAATTTCAAAATTTATTTAAAAAACGTTAACAAGAACAGTATTTTCTAAAGTAACATTCAAAGGTCATTTTATCAGTGCAAAACAACTCTAATTTTTATACTGCCTACTAAATGAAACGTGTAGTTCCTTACAATTTTTTTTAAACTGAAGCAATTAATTATATTCTATTTCCCACTTCAGAAAAATAAACTAGATTTTTCATTGGTGTAATTGCTAACACGTTCCTATTTAAATCTCTTCAAATTTTTCACCCTAAATACAGAATTTGTTCTTTTTTTCTGTCTCACACTAATCGTGAAACGTGCAAACATTCTTTGTTTTAGCACCTTGTTTAATTAACCTACTTTATTGATTTTTAGTTATTTGTATTGTAAATACACCCTTGGCCTATTTAGTAGCATTAAGCCTCTGTGGATTTTCATATAATTTTGATAAATGCGATTGGAATTCAGTTTGTTTAATAGGGCAGAAGAATTATGTTAAGCAATATTTGATTTTGTTAAAAATAGTCTAAAGGTGTATTTTTATTATTCTAATAATTCGAATATATTTTATAATTTACGAAGTTTGTTTTTATTTTTGCATCTTCATTTAATTTGCTCTTTTTTTCTGTTTTATTGAATCAACCTCTCTTAAAAAGCCCACATTTATGTCCCAAAGTTGGTTATGCAAATAAGTTAAAAATTGAATGAATTACACCTTTTTATTTCACATGTGATGCTGGTCTCTATTTCTAATAAAATAACTATAAAAGAGATAATAGAAAACTTTTATGTTCATATTTATGAGTGATTTTTATGTTATGTATGAGTAGATATCAATGTACTTGAGTTTATTGCTGCTGATGTAAATATATAGAGTGATAAGTAGATTTTGGTTCCAAAAATAATTATATTAACTCAGTTGACACTTGTATGTTCTTTTCACTGCTGTTAAGTTGATTTTTTTTCCATTCTAATTTATCACATCTCTCAAACTCAGAGAGTTACATAAATTAATCAGTTAAAAGAAACAAGAACTGTTTAGATCTTAGTCCTCGTGAATGGGACATTTGAAACCTAGGACTATCTGAATTAATCATAAAACTAAATCAAGCCTCATTTACAAAATGAATGTTTTGATTTAATATGCATTTTTTTCATATTTATATAAAAATAACAGAATTTTAATACAAAAACACTTATATGCTTAGAAATGTTACGTAGTCGTAAGTAATGTTACGTACTTATATGTAGAAATTATAATATTCTCTTATTGCAAAATACTTTCATATTAAAGCATTTATTATTTAAGACTATGTATTTTCGAAAGACCATATGCATAATATTATATACGTGCGTAAGTGTGTGTGTATAGAATAATCTACAGAGAACATAATAATAATTAAACATAGAGAGATAAGCTAATATTAACTCAAAGTTTTTAAATGAATATCACGCTCCAATCTAAATTTTAATTATTTTCGTTTAAATAAATATAGATAACAGAAAAGGAGTGACATTTCTTAAAATGTTATTTATACGAAAAGCAAGGCGTCTTAAAATCGTATTTGCTGCAATTAATTGTTTTATGTGAATCCTAACAATAAATATAACGCATCTATGCTGTTAATAAAAAGCTCACTATTTCGACCTGATTTCTACTTACAGACCATATCCATATGTAAAAGATTGTTTCACTGAATAGAAAATGGGAATAATATGCCTGCGGATTAAGGTTTAATTTCTTTACAAGTCATCTTAAAAACGTTTCTAAAAATGAAAACAAAATGTATGAAGTTCTAAAGGTTTTTGAAATATTAAATAATATACAGAAACAGAAATTTTCCAACAGCATTACCAAAGATTTTTCTCATTTTCAGTTCTAATGACGCCATAAGACATTTAAATAAAATTAAGTACATTTTCTGTAACTACTATAAAGTTTACCGTGGATACATGCAACATATATATATATGTGTGTGTGGGTGGGTGTGAGAGAGTGAGAGATCGGAGGTGTGTGGGTGGGTGTGAGAGAGAGAGAGAGAGAGATCCATGGTTTAAACAATCTTTTCCTAATGCAAAGTATAAAGTGTACGACCGTATTTATATTATATTGCCTTCAATTTTTGTTTTCATCAATTATTTCCTTTTTGTTTGATATTTGCTATATGCTTTGTGTAATTTTTTTTATTTAACTTAAGTTCTAATTTTAAATTAACGATTTGTAATGTTGTGAATTTAAATAATAAAATACAATGTGTGTTTCAGTAAACATATGCTTTTCTCATTTTGATATTTTGCATGTTTTTTTTTTATTTAGAATAATATTTTTTAATTTTATTGTGCGATTATTTTAATTATTAACTGAATTTTTCTATTATTATCTCTGTAATATTTGAAAGTTTTTAATTTTAATAATTTTTTTAATTTGTTTTAAGAGATTATAATCTATATTTAACAGGATTTTGAATAACAAAAAGCATGTTTAATTATCATTAATAATTACACACACACACACACACACATATATATATATATATATATATATATATATATATATATATTTCAACATGTAAATGTAATTCAAAACTATTGTACAAACTTAGACAATCCATATGAATAAAAATATGAGAAGAAAATTCGTAGAGTTTTTAACGAAAATAGAACTTTGCTTACTTGAGAAGAAAACGAAATAAAGGTAGAAAGCTCTAGATTTCTTAATAAGTATTTACTTAAAAATCAAGATGTATCATTTTCTTGTTCTGAAGGCTGAAAATTTTTGAAAATTTAACTTTATTCTTTACAAAAGTTGAACTTTTTCCTTTTGAATTTTTTTTATCCCCCTCATTCGATTATTGCAAAAAAAAATTAAGAAAACAAATTTAAAATAATTAAATATCCATAAATTTAAAACTGAGAGATAATTTTAAAACATTAACAAAACTTCTGTATTAACTATAAATAAAATATATTTAATAATAGCTTTTTAAATCATATTTTATATTATGTAACAAGCGTGTAAAATTCCATTAATGCATCGAGTGGGCTTCAGTTCTGATAAGTTTAAACTTAATTAGATTATCAATTAAAATCTCTTAACTCTTACTCAACGTTCAAAATATCAGATACTACTTAGATCAGGGGTGGACAACCTTCTGCCTACAAAGCGCAATTTTTTGTCAAACGCGTTCAGATTCGCCAAATAGCTCAAGCCCTTTTTTATACCGTTTTACATTTATAGTTCGGAATTAATAAATAGGGATAAAATTAGAAATTATTTAGAGGAGGATAAAAAAAGAATAACTTTATCATGCTTTTAATTAATTTACGCCAGTGTAATGAAGCACCAATCGACAGTAGTCAGGAATGATCTGTACGAGGAGATTGTTTCATGATGATGCTTTTGCTGACAGAAAGTCTCGTTTGGTGAAGATAATTTGGACCACCGTTGGCATTAAGAGCGAGATCAACTTGGAACCTATATTTGCTTGTTCTCTCTGCTTGCCAGGAGGAGTCTTGGATTATGATTAATAACTTTTTAATAGAAGTATGTTTAAAGACATAATTATTTTTTTAATTATTATATGTAAGACATATCTATTACAGAACCAAAACATCTGACATACTAAGTATTCACCACTTACTTTATCATATATATATCGTGTTTTTCTTTTTTTTTTTTTCCTTTTCCTTACACAGACCTAAGAACAAACTTTATTATTTTTTTCTTTCATCCGAATTTGATACTGTGTTTTATAAGTCTATTAAAACCATGTCGTCTTTTATGTGAAAAAGTACTTTCACAAATAATGTAAAACATTTTTCCTGGTGAATTTACAATAAATAATAACTCATCTTCCTACTGTTCATTAAATTAACACCTACTATCTTTTTCTGCCCTTCTTTTGATAATTTCATTTTACAATGTAATGAATAAAGGGTTTTTAAAGATATAGAAAAGTACAAAACTCTAACAAATGTTAAAAAGAACAAAGAGATCACAATTATATACATCGAATCACGCAAAATAATAAAAAATAATAACAAAAGAAAACTCTCACAAAAATGTCTGCTTCAAAACTCGACATCACGATGGCTCTCTTCGAACTGACTAAAATAACACATGTAATCATCCAATGCACCAGGTATGGTAAAAGCGTCATGGTTTGGCCACACCTACCTTACATTGTGCACCCCTTTAAGAGGCGGTGGTATATTTTTCTACCACATATTTAGCACGTTAAAATTTATGTAAAGTACGTTTGTTCCACACATTTATCTTCAAATGGTAGCTTATAGTTTGATTTACTTGAATTAGATGGCAAACCATATAGAATAGTTATAAAAATTATTGCTTTGAATCTAATGAAAGCTCCAAACAAGTGGCTGTTTTACGCTTCACAAAAATGTTTCTGAAATAATTTGAAACTTTTAAATTCATCAGCACCCAATCTTCATGCTTGAAAAAATTTATGTAAATACTACTGATTACTAAAAACAAAATATATAAAAGGATTGATTTCATACTCTAAACTAGGTGGTATAAAATGTATACCACCGTCCCTATGGAGGACATAGAGGGTTAGTGAACAATAGATGGCCGCACTGAAAATTTCGATTCAGACTAATATGTGACATTTCGCTTTGTTACAGTGAAAGATGGAATTCATAAATATGTTTTCGAGCTCCATTGTGGCAAAATTCAGAATTATTCTCCTAAGAAAAGAAATTTAAAACAGGAATAGAAATTTGTCAACTCTGTGTATACCCACCAAAAAAACGCAGGAGTAAAAAGGATAGCTGAGAGCCAAAACTATTGCAAAAAATCGAAAGATGGAGGGACAGCCTTTGACAACATCTAAGACAGAACTAGCTGGAGACAGAAGAATTGAGACTTGTCGTCGTTGATAGACATGAGACTTGTTTTCGATAATGGACATAAAGTGTCAGTTTGAGATAAAAATAGAAGATAAGCTGCCGGCAAAAGAGGGATGGTAATAGGAACCCATTGCCTCTTACTGTAGACTTTATCAAAGGGTTTAGTAAACTGAAATCATTGACGATTGGTATCATAAAAGATACTATACAGAAAAGAGATTTCCACTTTGTAAGAAGAACAGAGTCCTCGGCGTTTAGGCGACAGATGCGAATCTTGAAAGAAAGGATACTTCTTTCCAAACTGTAAAAGATCTAGAAAATCTGCTTTAGCTGAGATTAAAAAGAAAGAAAAAGAATTGAGTACATTTTCTGTAAATAATTCAGAGTAAAGAGGGCTGGCCGTTTTTTGTTTGTTTGTATGACATGTTTGTTCATTATATGTGGGAGGGCATGTTCTGAATACGTCCAATTACCGTAGACAGTTGGTTTTTGAACTCACAGAGACCACACATCGAACAGAATTTTAGTTTTATCTAGAGTTCATTGAATTTATGTTTTCGTTTCCTCTCGTGACTGTTTCAGATTTCGTGCAATCGTGTGCTTTATTATTTCAGAAAAATTCAAATTGTATTTAAAGTAGCTTTATAATCTAGTTTTGATTAATTTCTTATATACATATATATTAAAATATATCTTTAAAAGATTGCCTATACGGAGACTTTCGATTGAGAAAAAACTTGCTTTGTTTGAAGAGCTCCCATCTGATGGATCGGAGTTATCTTCAGAAACAAGCGAGGAAGAAAATTTCACTTCAGTTTGTGCAATGAAAAATATCCCTTATTTTAAATAAAATCATATATGCCTTTCATCTAAATTTAGTTTATTAAGTTTTTAACATATTTTTTTCTTTAAACCATGAATATTATATATGTATAAAAAAGCTATACGAAAATTAATTAACGTATTTTTACACAAAATATTGCTCTTAGAAATAAAAAAAACAGCATCACAAAGTTTTAATTTTTTCAAAAGTGTTTTGTGATTCTAATATTTCTCAAATTAACTAAAATAATATAACTTATTTTATGAAAGTATTTATTATTTCTTCGAAGGTATACGAAGCATCGAGTGTGCAAATAAGATGTTCTTCCAGGGTGGTGGTATATTATATATACCGGATCTTAAGAATCTGGAAATAATTAAATATTAATGTTTCCGCTTGATATTGTGTCCTCTTAATATTATTGATGTATATCAGATGAATTTTAACAAAAATGTAATGTTTTTTTTAAAAACCGCCTCTCAAAGGTTAATAGATGCTAAGACAAAATTGCCTTTTAATATAAAAATAATTACATTTTCTAAAAATAAATTGTACGGAAAATCGTATTTTTACATAATATTGTTTTATTGTGTAAAAATACTTCTTTCGTCTAAAAAAATAAATTAAGAATTTTGCGATAAATTAAAAGGGAAATTATTACGTTTTAAAAATATCTGATTTCCTATTAGAAAAAGGTAACTATAACATATAGAATAGAAAATGTTTTGCTAAACTTACTATTTTTACAGTAAATACCACGGAAAATCCAAAAAACAACCGAATTTCAACTGAGGTCCCAAAAAAATCAGGCCTAAATTTGAAAAACCTTACAGCTAATATACTACTTATAATTCTTAAGTCAGTAACACTTTCAGTTTTTCTTAATTTTTAAGATATTTCTAATTACAATATACTTCTAAAATATTATATTTCCCCTCGTTTTCAAACATATCCATAGTAAAACTCACAGTCTGACCGAAATTTAAAAATATTCACAATTGTTCTGTAATTGTTAACGCAAGTCCAGGCAATTCAGATGAAAAAGGCGTAGCATCATCAAATTTTAGCAAAATTTTAAAACATTAATAAAAACCGTGTATTCAAAGTATTAAAAAATTATTTTGAAATGCAAGACGTTTCAAATTACATTTCCACAAATATGAAATCAAGGCACATTCATTATTCCAAACTTTATGGAATTCGTATTATTCATTATTATTTTGTGTATTTGTATTTATAGTCAATAAAATATTTTTGCTGCATTTTTGTTTATTCATTTTGCATGATTTTCAAATTATTAATTTCTACATAACGAATCTCAAAATACGAAAGAGTTAATTGAATAATGTCATCTAGCCCTATCTCTACAATGTAAAATCATATAAGCAATATAAAATGCATGGTTCTATTTTATCAGAATTTTAAAATATTCTTGTATTAAATATGTCTATTAATTATAAATTACTTTTCGGAGTCCTGATAGTAAAAATATATTAAAAGATAACATATTTCAAAGATCGTAAAATCAAAGCATATACTTAAGAACACGAGGAATTAAAATTACTCTTTACAATATTTTGTAATTATAGTTATTAAGCTAATTAAGATTTCATTTTATGTTTTTACTTCAATTTGATTGCTCTTTAAGTTAACAACATCTTTCAATGTTGTTAACTTATGTTAATGTTTCAATGGCTTTTCGATACAATGTAATACCAAAGAAATAACTTTAAAAAGAAATAAAATCATAGCAAAATAGTTCATTTTGAAATAATTTGAGACATTTTTAAATGAAAACTAAGTATCATAAACATTAACAAATTATCGTAATCTTGATACATCAAAAGACATTTTAACATAACAACTGACATCCAAACAGGTTCCTCATTCCTGAGCTTATGGAATTCATATTACTCATCGCATTCTTTTATAATCACAGTTATTAAACCAACAAAAACTTTCATCTGCTATTTTTTCCCTCCAATTTGCATGCTCTTCAACTCCCTGTATACCGGATTACACCCAGCCTTGAACACATCGAAAGTGTTAATTACACAAGTTCATCTCGTGACAGTCTGACAAGACGCGAGCAAGGCTAACCCTAAAACTATCTTCTTCCAAGAGCTTCCTTTTACTTCCCACGAGCACAGAAAACACACACACATCGTGCAGGACGTGCTAATTAAAACAAAGATCTAATTGAATTACGGAAACCTTTTGAAAACAGCATGAACCGAAGGTCGAGTGTGCTCAGGGGAAAGCCTGGTTCGGGAGAGATTACACGCACACAAGTTGTCTGGAAGCAGGCGTGGTAATTAGCATGTTCCCGACGTGACAGGATTGTATTATTCAAGTCCAGGAAGAAAACCAAATATGTGTTCTTTTGTTTCTTCTTTCTTTTCGGTTTCCTTTTTGGCTGGAATAATTGTATCGCTTGTAGAACCTGAAGGGATATATCTGTGACTAGTGGTATTAGTCTTTTCAATGCATGCGAAAATGAGAAGTAAGAAATAAATTGAATTTGTTTGTTTAAGAGGAATAATTTTAAACGTGATTAGTTCATTTGAAGACATAGAAATATTTCTTAAGGTGGGAGGGGAAATGGCTGATAGATAAAAAAAAATATATAATCTTTTTTCCAAAGTCCATTAAAATCCGTAAAATTAATGCTATTTAAAATTATGCAAATATTTTCATAATGTATACTAATAAATCTCTATCAAGTGATAAATGATTCCCATCGACTTCATCATTTACATTCTTATTTGATTTTAATTACATTTCTTACGTCAAAGAGTACATTTCTAAAAATTCTCAATTAAGAGAAACGGACTGAAATTAAGTGTAAAATAGACGGATATATATGTCTACAATTCATTAATGTTACAAATACATGTATATTTTACAAAACATATTTTGGTGTTACAACAGCAAAATAAACATAATTCAATTCATATAATGTAATTAATATATATCTAAAACTTAATAATATTTTGTGTGTAAATATATCCAATTCACAATTAAAATTCTAAAATTCCTCTATATACATAACAAAACTAGCATGAAATATTTATTCATGGGAACTCACGGGAACATGGTGATAACAATAAATAAATAACCACATTCTCATAAACATTCCACAAGTTTACATTCTCCGCTTTCCCTTCTTATTCCGCTTCAATGTGAAACTGTACTGCATTATATATTATATCAATATATATGTAACATATTCAGTTAAATATTAACGCAGCATATTTTTAAAATATGAACAGAAATTTTCAAGTCATTTATAAAAGAATTTAGTGATTAAGCGTTTTGATACATGTTTAGAGTCACAAAAATTTAATTAATAGCAAGGGGCAATAAATAATATTGCTTTAATTTAACAAAAAAAAAGTAAGATAATTATGTTTTGAGTAATCACGTTCTTCTTTTCGATACCTTTTAAGTAAAAGTAACGTTAATAACTGTTTGTAATTTGTAACTTTTAAATTTCTTTTTAAAATTAATAATCCTTTTCAGATATGATTTTAAAAAAAAAACATGTGAAAAATACAAAAGATATCCTATAAATGAAATGATAATATTAAAAATTTACTCCTTTATGAAAGGAAATAATTTTTACTTTTATCAGAAAGCATCTTTCATCCTTCATTAAAAACATGTTCCAAAATTTCAGTTGTTCACAGCTTGTCATAATATAATAAATTATAATAAAAGTTTCGAGATTTTTATATCAGTAAAAAGAACTTCCTTTTCTTCAAATTCTGAAAAACTGTAAGTCTTCATGAAGATAAATCGCTTGATATAAATAACCTGCTTAAACAGAGAAGTAAATGACTAATTTACAAAATAAGGCCGAAGAAAGTGGTGAACGCCTTTTCAAGATCATGCAGTTGCCACCCATCGCGCACGTTAGCTTTATTATAAATGAATCTCATTTCGCTCAAGTTAGTTTTGGTGAGATTAAAAAACGATGCACACATTTAACGTCGATAAATCATACATTAAAATAGTTTTATATTTTATTTTGATAATATTATTTTTCATTTATAGCTTTTAAGCAGTATACAGTTTCTTTAGGAGAAGATGTAATTTTTATGAAAAAGCATTCTTTATCAAGAGAACAGAAAATAATAATTAATCACTCATGTGTTGAAAATCGGTTCTTATTGGGTGAGAAGTCAACCATTTGTTTAGCTAAAAGATACCCCATCGAAAAGTCTGTGATAGATTCAATGTCATGTTCAAAATTTCCATTTGTCAATGAATTTGTAATATGTTTTCAGCAGCAATTTTCATCGCAGTAAGAAGTGAAATTCTATTTGAGGGGGCTGCTTGACGCAATCTTTGAAATCGCTACAAAATTCCTCCTTTTTTTTATAAGTTTTATAAGGTTCTTTTATGGGAAAAAATATCTGTATAGTTGCCATATGTAATGAGAACCAACTTGACCGACTTATCGCCGCCAAAAATTTTCTTATGTCTCCAAGTCTCCCTAAAATAGGATCCAATTCAGTCAGATTTTAATTGATTACTCTTATATTAGCATAGCATATAAGACAAGACAACACTTTTATTTAAATGTTCTGAATAAAACACTTTAAATGTAATATAATTCAACAAAAGAACACATCTGAGAAGATAAGTCGCTAAAATTTACATTCAAAAATATTTTTTAATCAGAAATAACTAATAATTTGAATTTTCAAAAGTTTATTTCACTTTACAGTCTACCATAAGACATTTATTTCCAAATAATGTTTTATATATTTCATTGTATCATTTTTTTCAAAATTATCTTGGGTTATTTTTTGCTTAATGCATTTAAATAAGTGTATATGTTCACATTATACAAAATGTTTAAGGAAATTTCGATTAAATAAAACAAATCAGATGCGTTACAAGATATGAATATTAACAGAAAAGAATTTTTTTTAAACCTATTTTTATAGTATTTGAAATTCTACATCGAAGGAACTGCATAAAACATGTATGGGTGCTACGAAAGACCATTTTCAAAACTTAGTTACTGTAGAATTACAACCTTACTCTTATGAGGAAAAATTCGAAAATATTTTAGTTCTTTCATACAATTACCAATCATTTATAACTAATGAAAAAATGCATGTCACAGTTCTCAAACGACTTAGTAAATGAACTTTCCGTCTGACCCATTTGAAAGAACAAATCCATCTCAGTCTTTTTGATGTCCCTGCTCTTTAATTATGCCATTAACTCTGCTGATTATCCTTACTAATGGTTCAAAATGGCGAACAGAAGCGTCAAGTACCAACAGCAGCCGTTCGCATTTGGTTGTTAGTTTGCTTCTAACCCATATGGTAAGGGAAGAGGGAACAAGAGGGAATTTGAGAATGAAAGTTGTTGCCGTGCTTGCCGTGTGTAGGACTTAATGAGGTTATGCCACGAACTACGGGCAAAAAGAATATTCAAACGGGAAAAAAACGTAAAATAAAACTTTTCCAAAGAGGGGCGTGATGGACCAGGTGTTGAAGTTCTTGGCAAAGGATGTGTGCAATTTCTTGTGATTTCGGCCTTCAACACCGTCATTTATGCTTGCGTGAACAATGTGTTACCTTTAATATGTTTTATCTCTATTGTTTTCAGATTTGGTCAAATAAAGTGGAACATGTTATTTCAGAAATTGTGCTAAATTTGCTATAAAATCAGAACATTGATAATATTTTAATTGATAATCATATTCTATGTTCAAAAGTTCATAGCTGGAATTTATAAAAAGATAATTTAAAATTGCTAATCAGTTTTATTTAACTGAATAGTAATAATGCGAATAATACACGACGATGAACACTTAACAAAAATATAATGTAATTTTTACTTGGTATCACCTTTTACATTTTTGTACTTTTTATGATTGATAGAGAAAAATATCTCATCATAGTTGACAAATAATTAACTTTAAGTGAGAGGGAATTTTAACAATACTTTTCGACAAAATTAAATACAAATTTAAACGCGCGTATTTCCCAATGATTTTCAATTATAATTTTGTTGGCTTCTTAACGTAAACCTCACAAATCCAGACGCAATAACAATCTGATCATTAATATTATTTGATTTAGTTCACAAATAGTTCATTGACATAGTTCTCAAATTTGCATAAAATGGATAAATTTTACAAAGAATTAAAATTATATATATATGTGTGTGTGTGTAAACATTATTGAAAATGGTCTAAATCAATGAAAATTTATCCTTCATTTTAAGATACAAAAATTTATTGAAATTTATTTAATTTTTGTAATATAATAAAATTTGATTTATTATTATTCAACTATATTTACTGTAAAGGAAAAGCTTAGACTTGTATTATTATTTGTCAAAATGTATTATTATTTTTAATTAATTTGATTTCTTAACTTTTTTTTCGCTAAATAAATGTATTTATATTTTGATTTTTTTTTTCGTTACAGAAAATGAATAAATTTCATAAGAATAAAATCATAGGTTAAATTTCCTTTCATAAGAGAATGAACTAAACTGAAGAATGTTTTTATAACTTTGTAAAATAATCTAAGTTGATAGCTTTATTTCGTAGTTTTGATACGAAATGGAAGCAACAAAAGCACCCATTTAATGAACATTCTGATTACAAAAGGAGCTAAAGTAAGGCAAAGGCTCTATCAACAGCAATTAATGCTGCATCCAGTAAAACTGTTGGAAGGGGCTAGATGTTTATAAGATAACCTTTGAAATCGAAGATAACCGTTAACACGGTCTCTTAAGGGTAGTATGGCAATCCCAAATGAGCAAAATTAACTTCTGAGGATGGCCACTCAGAGTAATTGTATTTGAAGCCAATATATATAAAAATGTCTTCTTTCTTCACCTTTTGTTTGCGAACCACGCCAAATATGATTCTTGAAACCAAGTTGACATTTCCAACTTTTTCACTAATGAAGCAATTTTTGTACACAATTATTTCCTTTTTTAAACATTATTTTATACATTTTAAATACACACACAAACACACACACACACACACATATATATATATATATTACATGGCGAAGAATAAATTTCAAATTAAATTTAGTGTTGAATAGTTTTAATAAACTGAAGCGAAATATATAATCTCTAATACATTCAAAATAATTTTAAAGATTATTAATGTTTACAATCATAACCACCAAATAGACTAAATTGGATATTAAATACATGTTTTCAAATCTGATTGTCATTAGTTAATAAGTGACTGAACTTGAATTTTTAATCAGATTTTCTCATGCACCATAATATAATTAGTGAAAAAACTGAACAAAATATATGAAAAATATTCCCTTATTTTATAATTACTATTATTATATTTTTCTTTTTTTCTTCTTTTATAATTTTAGGCAATATAATAGACATTTTTATAACACCCAAACGGTATACAAAATGCAGAAAATATTTCTTTTCTAAGCAATATCAGCATTTCTAACCTACTATTCAGCTAATAGTTGCCTTTTTTAAAAATCGTATCTATGCTTTACTTAATTAACTTGTTTCACGAAAACAACAGAAAAAATATCAAAATCATTTGTTAACAAATTATGTTCCGGGTTTTTTTTTTTTTTTTTTTTCATCTATATCGAAGAATTTTATTCAAAAAATGAAAGTTCTTAGAAATTCTGCACTTAATAACAGCTTTATAAAATAGTTGTAGGACACTTTAAGAAAAATAAAGCAATTCAAAATATGTAGCCTTAGTATTTTTTTAAAGTAGTCTCGTACCCAATTGGTGACAGACACGACACACGCGTCCGAGATTTGCATGCTTTTTTTCTGCTTTTAAAAGAAAGCTCGACAATGGAGGTCTTAGAACAGGACAGGCAGAACGGATTTTAATCAGGCGCTAGATGCTAAAGCGAGATGACGGCTCTAAATGAGGAAAGGGAGGACATTCAGGAATGGAATTTGGTCGCGTCCTTCGTCGTCAAAGAAGGTTCGGTTCCGTGCGAGCTATCCGACACGCTACAAAGATGGTGTAATTATCTCGTGAGAGAAAGATACGCCTACCAAGGATTTGGTGGACTGGTATTCCCTTTTCGAAAAATCTTTCCGACATATGTCCCATTTTAAGAATTTTCTTTTTCTACTTTTCCTTCAAGGAAAAGAAAGACTCTTCACATTAGTGTTTGCAAAGTAAATAGATTAGACTGTTGCTCTGACCTCTTAAAAACAAAAATGGAGAATAAATATTTTGTCTGTTATATGAAATTTAAATATAGTTTTCTAGTTATTTCTAAATATATATTTTAGCAACATGTTTCTTATAAAAGGATACATACATAAATAAAACATCAATGATCCATAAAAATAACTTTGATCGAATGATTTTTGATTAAAATCTCACTAGAGCTATAACAAAGAAGGGTACTTTTCAAATATAATGAACTACATTAAAATTACATTCAAATGACGAGAACAAGATAAGCGTTAGTATCAACGATACTCTCTACCATTCTTCTAATTTCTACCTAATCCCCTTATTCACGTGGGAACCCTATTTAGGGCTTCAGGATTTGGTAGAATGTAATAACTAATACTTCTGTATTATTTAAAGCGACTATCTTTGAACTCAAAGTCGAATATGCGACCTTTCGGCCAATAAACTATTCTACCGACAACTGCTAAAGTAAGGCTTGTCGTTATTTCCCCCTATGCGGGAGTTAAAATATTCTTATTATCACGTAAGCTAAACATTCATATTTTTTAAAGCGAGCAATAATTAACTTCAAAACTCAATCTGTTTTAACACCTCGAATGCTAAAATTTTGGAGTCATAGTAACAGACCTAATACGAGTAAAATTGAAACCTGGTAACTTGACAATTGTGTATTACACAGCTGAAGTCACTTCTGATTATGAATAATAATATGGATATATTAGGAGCTAAATACATAAGTGCCTCCAAATTCAGATCACAAAATTAACTGAAACAAAAAAAAATTGAGCTAGTTGGAGACCCATCTTTATAAAATATTTTTGCCCCACTGATCCATTGGAATGGATAGCATTTAATGTTCGGGGCAATACAGAACGTTACGAATTACATTAAAGAAAAAAAGTGTTCACTTGATGCTGTACGGAACAATAGGAAAATGCGTATAAAACGACAACAAGAAGCTTTGAGAAAGGTGACAGTACGAGATATATCTACCGTGAAGAGCGATGCAACATTCTATACATCGTGTCATGTTACGTACATTATTCAGCAGCTGTCGAGGCGATTTATTCCATTCTTCTGTCAGTGTATAGATGAAGGTATTTTGGTTTGCTGGAGAAATATTTTCAGCATGCATTTTGTTTATCTTAAATGTCTCAAACATTTTTAATACATTCAGATCTGGAGAAAGTACTAACTATACGAGGCGCTGAATACTCTCGACCTCTAGATATTCCTGAATAGTGACTGATCGATGACATGGTTCATTGTCATCCATAAAAACAAATTTATCACTGACAGCATGGCACCATGGAAAAGGTAAACACGAAGCAGTAGGACTTTGTCAATGTACCTTTTGTCACCCGTATTCTCAGGTACGAGCACAAGTAGGGACATCCAGCTATTGATTATGTAACCAGTTTATACCAAGGCACTCTTTATCAGATATCGGTCCATTTACTGGATATTTTTGAACGATATATTACGCCACTCTCATGCCAAATCATTCAGTGTCTACAATCCTATTGCAGAATGGATTTACTCTTACATGAGAATAGTGTGTATACATAGACCTGGTTGGTCCAATTCCAACAACACGATTGAAACAGAACTTAACGTTGCTTGACTGATTTGGCTTGATTTTATTAACGTCGCAATGGAAGAAACACGAGGACTATTGGTGACGTACCTCTTAATTATAAACCTCAGTCAAGTGACAAGGAGAACACCTGAGCTAGCATCTTGCTCTCTACGTTGCAATTTGGACAATGACACACGTGCAACAGATCTGAGGGCTTATAATCCTCCTACTTCCAAAAGTCTAATAACAACTTTTCGGGAGATTAGCTGCCATGTGCCAAAAAAATACTCATTTGTCATCCGCTAAACAATAGCGCTCCATTTTCCTTTTGCAAAATGGCAATAAAACGGTCTAATACTGGGACCATATTTTGACTACAACCTTCTCCTAGCTGCTTGTAACTCATTATATTTGTTTTAACTGCTTTCCACATCCGTGAAACAATGCTGTGTATGATGTTAAACTCTCTGGAAACATCTGTTATATTTCGCCTTTCTTCTATCTTGCCAATAATATGGTCCCCTGTGAAATCATTTAAGTGATATCTGAAAGACTTACCGAATATTTCAAGTTCAGTAATTAATTATTTTCCTTCAAAATTTCACTTGGAACAATAGCTGTCCATATCGTACTTTCATATGGAGAGAGCCAAGGACCCCCTAGCTGCCCTCCAATGTCAGCAAAATCGACAATTATAGCGGTGGAGGTGTAATGGTCTGGGCAGACATCATGTTGGATGGCCGCACACCTCTCCACGTCTTTGACAGAGGCTCTGTGACTGGTGTGAGGTATAGGGATGAGGTCTTGAAGCCCTATGTTCGCCTTTTCTGGGGTGCAGTGGGCCCCGAGCTCATCTTAAAAGACGATAACGCGAGGCCACATAGAGCTCTTCTGGTCGACGAATTTCTCGAGAGTGAGGATATTCGCCGGATGGATTGGCCAGCCAGGTCTCCAGACCTCAGTCCTATAGAACATGTCTGGGACGCTCTGGGAAGGGCAATTGAAACTGGCAAACCCCCTCCGAGAACCATCCAGGAACTGAAAACAGCGTTGGTGAATGAGTGGGACCAATTGCCTCAGGCACTGATAAACTGCCTTATTTCCAGTATGACATCACTCTGCAAGGTAGTATAGCTGTAAGAGGGGTCTATACCCCCTATTAACCTGTTTCTTTTGTGTATTCTGCAACCATTATTTCAGACCTTCAGACTCCCATGAGTGTCTATTATAACTGTTGAATGTTTGTTTTGTTTGTATTATATCAACCTATGTTCACACCAAATTTTATTAAAATCTGTTTAGTAGTTCTGGAGATCGTAGATTAAATATGAAAGTTCTCTTAATTTCTTACACCAATATATATATATGTGTGTGTGTGTGTGTATCGTTTTTTGAACCAATTTTTTTCATCAACTATTAATGATTCATCATCGGATGAAAAAGGGAAAAGTATAGCAATGCGTATTATTGATTTTCCTTACTAATTGCTAATTTGTTTAGTATTAGCATCGCATTACAGGGGTATTTGTAATGAATCCATGGTCAGACTACACGGGAAGCACGTGAGCTTGAATCTCACTCAATTAACTTTTTTTCAATACTGCACTTGAGAACTTTGAGACATGGTTCAAATTCATTATGAGTTAATTTTAATGTGTAATGAATTCATTTTTCCTCATAATAACAGAATGTCACTGATTTTATCGGCAGCGAAATTCACCATCTTTTCTACAAAACCCTATTAATTTTTGAAGAGCAAATGCAAAATTAAATACATCGATTAACATTTTATAGTGAAAAAAACTAACAAAAGCTTCTACAATGAGGAATGCCGTAAATACAAATAAGTAGTGAAAATAAATACATAACACTTAATCTTATCCTTGATAAACAGTTAAACCCAAAAACAATATGGCATCGAAATGAAAGTTCCTACTTCCCAAATTACTCTCTACTGTCAAATTATATCCACGCACAACCTGCGACTTCGTTTTTCTTTCTTTAACGTAGCTTTGAGTTTGCCTCAGCTCGTCTCTTTCCGCTCCGCTCGGTGAAAATTTCCGAGAGCCGCTGAGAGTAAATACGGCCTATATCGTTTCGCAAATGAAGACTGCGCCGTTTACTTTGACGTCTCTCTCAGAAGACGTAAGAAAGGGTGTTCTCACATCGTGATATCTCCTGACGTGGCTTCTGCATAATGGATGATGCCCAATAAGGAGAGAAGAAACGAATCCTCGCGCAAGAAGTAGAGATGGTTTGGTGGAACAGTATGCTAAGTCATGTTGACCTTTCCGCTTTTCTATTAGTTCCGTCGAAACTTCAGAATCTGCTAAGACGGAAATATTGGCTCATCTCATGCATCAGATCATATTAGTCGGTGAAGTTTGTCTGATAATAAATAGTCGTTTAGAAATTGGTGTTATTTTCATTTGTTTAGAAAAAAGATTTTTGTTCTGACTTTGTCTGTCGTTAGGCTCAGAAAATTTGGAACTTTGCTGGAATAAACTTTTCCGCCAAAATTAACAATTCTATGAATAAAATTGTGTAACTTCTCTAAAAGTTAATTCTTCATCAAAATAAATTTTTTGGTAATGAATTTTCTCTTATAAATTTAACGCCGTAAGGTACCAAAGAAATTCATACCTTTTCGAATTATTTAAGCTTTTTAATTAAGTCGAATATGTAACAAAGAATAGATATATTTTACAGCTGGTAATTTTAATTTCCTCCGAAAAATAATTATTTTTGTTTTATATATAAAATTTAACTTATGATTAATTTAAAGTTCCTTGGGACAAGTGTCAATATAATGTTCTCTTAACATATCATTCAAAAAATTATTTTTAGAGGTTAATAATTTTACTAATCATCTTGCTATTAAATATAGTTACCTGATGTAGCTTACAATGAGCATAAGTACTACATTTTTAAGATATTTATGATATACTCTTCAAGTCTATACATACATATGGGATTAAAATGCTTTATATTTAAAAAAAATTCATATTTACAAAAAGACTATCATTTGTTATGTTGACAAACTTTTAAGATATTATATAACTATTTACAAATATTATAATAATGTAATTAATAAAAATCTAGAAAGGAATAAATCTGATGTAGAAAAATAATTGTAATGGCCTAGAAATTAATGATAAACCTAGGAATACGACCTAGAAATTAATACTGCTCTCTATTAGAACAATAGAATAACAAATAAATTAAATTAAATTTCCTCAGCTCTCTATTGCTCCGAAATTTCATAAAAAAACTCCAATGAATTTAGAACTGTCACTAATGTATAAAATACTTACATTACAAAAGCATATAAATTATTGTAAAAAATCTGATAAGATATTATTAATAAACCTAATAAAACTGATATCATTGAAAATAGTTTAGATTTTACTAAGCATGTGAAAGATACATACATTTCCCATACATATTTCTGATTTTTTAAGACCGATTTAATTTGATTGATATATATATATATAATGATTTAACTTTAATTCAATAATTTCTCTTAATAATAATTTAATTTTCTATTTTCTGCCATTCCCCCTACATTTAAAAGTAAAGAGTTCATTCTTATTTCCTGATTCTATTCCAAATTATCCTTTTATTTATTAGATTACGCACTCATAAAATTTGGTTAATCCGCTTTCCCACGGTCGTAAATCTTCCAAAATAATACCTACTAGACTCCCTGTCTTTTGTTAAAATTCCTTAGAATCCCTAATCCTCTACCACGTGTTTTATGACATTTCTTACGGAAAATTCCTCATATATAATGGGATACACAGCAAAAAAAGTGCACTTTTTATCGCCTCTCCAGTGCTGGAGACACTTCGAGGTTCATCGCCCAATGATGTAAAAGCTTTTTTTTTTGCTTCGGTCCAGCCAGCCGACCTTGCTCTGCGTTTTCATAAATAGCAAATAAAGTCAATAAAGTTGAACTTGGATTCAACTCGCATTCTTAATTATTTAATATTGAAATATTGCTTACATCTAAAGTCGTAAAGTCGACTGGATGTTTGGACGTTTAATTGTACTTAGTAAGGACTTTATACACACACACACACACACACACACACACATATATATATATATATATATATATATATATATATATATATTATTATTATTATTATTATTAAAGATATTTGACTATCATTTTGAAGGGGAAGTTCCTTTTGAAGAAGCTCTTGTAGCATGGTACTTTAATTCTTTTTAATATATATATAAATATGTCGAAATATTACAAGTAATAATAATCTTATGTGTTTCATTGAGGATACGTAAATTCTTGGGATAATATAATAATTTATTTGAATTTATGCATTAAAGACATATATTGCGCATCACATTGGAGAGTTTGAAGAACTTTTAGAAGAACGCCTAACCAACAATAAAAGGACATCCCACGAGAATTACATAAATTTTAAAAAAATAAATATTCTACGAGTCTTTAATAAAAAAGTTCACAATACTCGTAACATTTTGCATTATTTTTCTCGTTTCCTTCCTTTGTATGTCCTTTGCTTCTTTATTACAATTCGGAATAACATATTGTTCTTCTCTCCATCAATCTTGGGTAGCAACGAAAGATTAAAATCCCGGTTTTTAAACTGAAAACCGACTTCATACGAACAAAGAAATATTACATTTGCAAGTGAAGTGACATGAAGATTTCAAGAGATCACGCAAAACTGGAATAAACGTTGTTGCATAGATGTTGTGAAATATTTACTTTTTTATCTGCTTGCCACAAAGAAATTAGCCTTTGTGCATGTCTACTAACTTAAATTTAACTCATTCTCTATTTGTAACAGAAAGATTTCAGAGTTCATATACAAAAGTCACTTACAATTTGCAATGTATTAAATATTATTTATTATTTATTGATATTTCTAGAGCCCGCTACGAATTATCTTATAAATTCTTTTTGTAATTAAAATTGATATTTGATTTATATTACTTGAAATGTCCTTTTATAATAGTAATATTTGATTTATTTAACAGTTGATTTGATAAGAGACACAATAAATATAAAAATAAGTTATTCTTAAAAATCCAAAACATCTATTTCTAAAAAAGTTGAAACCTGTTTCAAAGGAAAAAAATCCAGAAATATTGCTATACTAACCAATAATGTCCTTCAAACATTTAAAATGTCATGATCTCTGATTTTTTAACACGTCATTTTATAATTTTATACTGTTCTGTCGGTTTTATACCATTTCTTATGATCCTACGTTCAAAGTGCTTTCAAATATGTAAGAATTGGAATGACTTATTTTTCTAGATTAACTTTATAAGCTTACTTGCAATATATTCAAGAGGAGAAATGATAACTAGATAATGGAATGATGATAGTTAAGATTAGAATAGATTACAGGAGAAATTAAATGAATTAAGGCCACGTGTAGAAGGTATTCAAACTGAGTGAATTATTTAGTCGTTGATTTTAATAATAATAAATCTGGATTCATTTTTAAACGTAAAGCAACTTACTTTTACTTCTCCGAATAATAATTATTATATTCTATTAGCTTCAAGTAAAGTATTACTTTTGTTATTTCTCTCAAGCTGGGAACTGAAAATTCGTATGAAGAATAGAATATCTATTCAGTTCTTAATACGAATTCCACCGGGCGTCTATCCAAACATGAATAGTTTAATAAAAATTAAATCAAGTGAGCCCTCGGGGATTCTAAATTTTATGCTTGAAATCTGTTAATACATTTAGGAAAATAAATTATTGACAAAGAACAGAAAATTGACTCAAATTTTTCCTTGATTTCTCTTATATTTTTATTGCATTTGTTATTATTCAATTATCTGTAAAACAAGTAATGAAAGTTGAAATTTTTCAAGCCTATTTAATTTCTCTTAAAGCTTTCATATTGGTTTACACACGTCAGTTCCAGGTTAAAAAGAATTGTAAATGCAAACAAAAACATCAATTCTCTTTTTAATATATTATATAGTCCCTTCAATTCTTAAAATATTTGCACAGTTTTTTTTTTTAATTGCTCTTATTCTTCAACCTGGATCATTAACTTACATACCACTCTCTTGAGAATTAACATTATTTGTTTCTTTTTTAACCTCACAAAAAACAGCTTAGTGTTGATAATATCGACTGGAAATAAGGAAGTGTGTCATTGTATACTTGATACGGTTCTTTAGAGCCCTTGAAACGAATTTGCAAACAAGATCGAAAGACCGATTTCCAAACATTTTGTACAACTAATGAGAATCAGTTATCTAAGATGCATATTTTACACTTTAATATCCTTGCACTGCATTTTAAAAACAAACAGATCGAGTTACATCTTTATAGTTTCAATTTTCCTCTAATTAAATTAACGCATGATTTGATTATTCAAGTCATTTATTCTCTTAATTGGAGTACTAAGGTTTCCTTTTAAATGTTATTTGGTATAGCGGTATTTTAGTACGCAATCTAATACTAATCTAATGGAATTTGGAAAGTAATTTTAAATTAACTATAAATTGCATCTAAAATATTTACAGTTTCACAGGGAAGACTAACAAAACGAATCTGTTCATAAAACTCCAATTTCTAAAATATATTGTGCATAAATTTATGTTACTGTCCTTAAACTTTATTACATATATATATATATATATATATATATATATATATATATATATATATATATATATATATATATATATATATATATATATATATATATATATATATATATATATATA
>BMAW01021878.1:530781-610503 GCA_019974015.1 Nephila pilipes
ATGAAGTGTATTAATAAAATACTCTATTTATTAGAATTTTTAGTGTCTTATAAATTTACTATTTCATCTGAGGGAAAAAACATAGAGCAAAGAAGATTATAAGAGTGAACAAAATTATTTGTTTAAATCTTGGGAGAAAATAATTAATCTTGAGCAGTTTTTTTAAATGTTGATTTTTATTTATTTAAAGTGTTATTTTTGCTATTATTTATACAGATTTGAATGATGTACATATAAAAATTAATTTATTTTTGAAATCATATACAATCAAAGCAATAATTTTAATTAAAAAAAATTTAATGTTAGACTAATTCGTAATAGCATTACTCAATATTAAAACTTCTCTACAATCGTTTAAAAGTATATAATCATTCATATGATACCTTCGGATCTCAAGTCGAACTCCATTATTAAGTCGACTATTTAAAAAAGTTCGTCTTATGATCCGACAAATACCTTGTTGCTATCTTAGAACATGAAAAAAAAATGTTACTTTAACTTATTCTCAATAATAAAAGTTATTAATATCGAAACTTACACTGTCCTAAAATACAATCAATGATAAAGTGTTTTTAAATCAAGTATAAGTTCCAAAACTCTTAGACCTCTTTATTTTATAGTAAAAAGCATTTTTCAATCCTAAATAACGTTAAAACATTAGAAATATTTTTATTTAGAATACCTCATACTTAAACCGGATGAAAAAAAATCATCAGAAATAATTTTCTTCACTCTTATATTTTTAATGAAAAGAAAGATTTAAAAACGCAAGGGGTTCTAGAAAAATGTCATTTTTGAGATTTCCAGTCGAGATAAAGCCATCCACACCGAAATTATCATGATCAAATACACACACAACCTTCGGAACGAATGCTTTAGGAGATTTTTCGTAAGATACCCAAAAGGTTGGAAAAACCTGTGAAGAGAATTGCTTCGAATCTCGTTGGCAGTTCATATAGCGTGATTAATATTTTCAGCAAAGAAGCAGCTGGTTGCCTGTCAAGCGTTATTTATTAGTACTTTTAATTCTGCAACACTTAAACAAGTCAACAAGAATATTTTTTTTTTCTTTTCTTTGAAGAAAAATTGTGATTTCTTTTCTAGATAGCTATTTAAAACAGTCCTTCAAGTGAATTAGTTTCTTAAAAAAGGTGGGTTTTTTGGATAAATTGATGTACGCCACAATGGAAAGTTAATCATGGACTTTCTTTTTGTTCTTCACAAGGTGTGAGTCATAGGGACTTTTTGTTTCACGAATATTTCTAACTATTTGCAAGCAAATGCTTAAAACAACACGTGCTTTATGTCATGTCGCTTATTTATACAAAAAGATTTTAATTAATAAATAAAAAGAAGGGGGAAATACACGAGGCAATTATTCAATCATAAAATGTGATAAAACGTTATTTACATTAAATAAAAAGTGTTCACGAAGATTTTTTTAACTAAATAATTTTCTAAAAAATTATAAAATTTGTTTTAAAAATATCAATCTCTAAAAGTTTTAGAAATTTTAGGACATATAAAATTTTGAATTTTTGTCAAACGGAATATTATATACTTAATGTTAAAAGATAAAATGATATATCTGCATTTAATAAACAAAGTTTTAAGGTGAAAAAACTTTCGAGAATAAAGGATTAAATCTGTTTTCCATGTAAATGTTTCGAATTAAAAAAAAACAAGTCATTATAAATTTGCAATTATTTCTTTTAGAGAAATAAAATAGTAATTTTGGTGCTAAAATTCATTTTAAAAACAATTTAAGAATTTAGGGATAATGAAGGATTTCCTTTGAAGTATTCATAAATAGAAACATATTTTATTATATTTATTATGTCATTTCATTTCTTGCACATTCAATGTGATTTCATTGCACGACTATATAACTCATAGCTGTATATTCTATACAAAAGTTATTACATAAAGCTTATAACACTGATTCAAAAATATTCTTTATTAAAGCGCAAATTTATAATAAATCTTAGCCATACGATTCAGAGCTGTCCATAATCTTATAACATCAAATGGCAAACCATCGAACTTGAAGGCTTAAATGATGTTTCAAGTTTTCATTCAATAAAAATGCCCAGTGCTTTCTCACGAGAAAGATTTCTACGACATTTTCCTTCCACGATTAAAAAACGTTAGATTTGAATAATATATTATAGTACATTTGCAAAAATCAAGTCTTTCATTATATTAGAACCCAATATTTATAACTTAAATGCCACATTTTTTAGAAATATAATACGTTCTATAACATAAAATACGACACACTTAGAAGTTGTGCGGATGGAACAAAATTCCGATAGCACATACCTTACAATTGAATATGAAAATGATTCATTTTGAAGGACAATTACTGACTTGATGAATCTCCAGCACTTTGCCACGGAGCATTCGAATAATGTATTAAAAAGAGGATATTCCATTGCTAAGTCATAACATCTATGCAGATATGGTTCCTCTGACCACCGTGGATTGTACCAACAGATAGATTAATGAGCAGCATGAACAAATGTCATCATTTGAGAGAGGACGCGCAATTCTACTAAAAGAAGCAGTATGGTCAAATCACAGGTTTGCTAGACATTTTAACGATCGCTAGACTACGATGTTACTATTCGACGATGCTGGCAGCAATGAGTGGACCATGGCCAGACAGGTGCTTCAAGAAAGTAGCGGTCGCCCTAGAATGACGACAGAGCGCAAAGACAGTGATCGTCCGATCGATGCTCCCAGCCCTTGAGGCGTCCTTATCAAAAGTTCGAGATCAACCGTAATACTAGTGACTACCATGACCATCAATAAGCGATTTAGGGAAAGAGGGCTGACGTCACGGAGGTCACTGCGCCGACTGCCCTCACTATTGCACACCTCCAAGCACGTTTACAGAGGTGCCAGACGTATTTGACCTAATATCTCATAGACTGAAGTAGAAATGTTTTCAGCGGTGAGTTCTACTTCGAAATGAGTTCTGATAATCAACGAAGACGTGTAAGGAGACGTTTAGGCCACAGGTGGTCGTAACTGTCACACGGATAGACAACCTGCAGTTATCATATGGGGTGTCATTTCTTTGGATAACCATCCGTGACACCCTCACAGTACAGGGGTACATCGATGAGATTCTACGCCCTGTGGTATTGCGATTCCTTTCATGGACCTCTGGGTTTAGATTTCAACAGAATAATGCCCTGCAGGATAACGCATATGGTACACCTTTCGTACTTCTTTATTTTCCTGGCCAGCGTGATCTCGAAATCTCTCCTCGATAGAATATGCATAGATTCTGATGAACAGGAGTCTTCAACTATTCTTGGATCGCACCAATTCAACTTGTCCGTTTGAATGAATGGCAAGCAATCCCATAAGATGATATTCGCCAACCATACGAGTCAATGTTCAGGAGGATAATGGCTTACAACAGGGCCAGGTGTAGACTAACGCAATGTAGATTTTTTTGTTCAACAGTTGTTTCTATTATTTTACTATAATTTATTTATCTATTAATCCTAGAACTGCAATGAATTAACGGAAGCGAGATCTTCACAGACACTTCAATCTCCTAATTTTTATTCCACGTTTCTTGAGTATTTTTCAGATCGATATTTTTAACGTATTACAGATTCCATTGTAAAACATAACACATTTGGGTAAAATCAAGTCAAAAATTCATAATCTACTGGGTACTAAGATGCTTCTTCAATCTAAAATGAAAACTGTAAAATAAATTATGCTTTGAAAAAAAAATACCGTAAAATTAGTTTAAGGTACTATTGGAACCAAAATTAAATCCTGATATTGTTATTGAAGTTTTTCTGTTTTCAATGATGTTTCATTCATTTCTTATGTATAAAATTTTCAATGTTTACCTTCAAATTCTGAAACATTAATTTCCTCTTTCCTTAATGACGTTTGTAATTAATGTCTTGTTTATAGAAATGTTGGGAAAAAGTATGATACTTTTAAAATTCTATGTATAGAATTTTGCATCTATAAAATAAACATAACGAAAGAAATCAGTTGAATAATTTTTAATTAGTATAATGTGAAATTTAGCATTATATCTTGTAATACATGAATAATATCATTAATTAGGAATTATAATTCTGTAGATTCTTGAATAATATGTTGGATTTAATGAAATTTAAGCGAAATCTAAACTTATAAATAATGCATTTGTAGTTCATATATATTTTCAAAACGTTTTCGGATCAAGACGAAGTGTGTATTTAATTAATGTTTAAAGAAATTCAATTGCTTCGACAGAAAGTAGAAAAGAAAGAACAGTTCAAATATTCTATAACTTCGTTAATTCTAGAGCCAAGAACTGGAAATTTCATATAATTTCAAACGATTTGAATAAACAACAACAGCTCAATCAGCAACCGGAAAAAAGAACACGTCTTAGAGACCTTCGTTCCATTGGAAAAGAAAAAAAAAGCATAACATTCGAAGATCTCAATTCACTCACATAATCTTCAGCGCTTTTGAAACTTAACTGTCCTTTGAGTCATTAATCAAATAAAACACATTTCGAAAACAGATTTGCTTTCTCTTTTATCTCATTCCTGTCTTCGTAGAAAATGGCATAATTTCAACACTTATATCATACAAATGCAAAATATGCATTTACGAGACACGTTAATCTACTTTTCAATAAAATCAATTTATCTTCCCGCATTGACAGCGCGAATTAAACTTCACTCCAGCATTAACAGAAGCGTTGAGGAAAGAATGAAAAGGAATTATTTTAATTTTGGAAGAAGTGTTGTAATTTAAAGTTTACTAAATGTTATTGATCCTACACAAATTAATAATTTTTTATATAATTGCTTATAATAATAAAATTTTAAAACACTCTATGCTAATAAAATATTTTGTGGTGGCTGTGTAATTCTTTTAAATATCTGGAGGATGCATGGAATATATATATATAATTATATTTAAATGTCTATATGTGTGTGTGTGTGTGTGTGTGTGTGTGTGTGTGTGTGTGTGAACCTTGATCTTGTTTTTGTTTATTGTTACAAATAATGTTCTTATTTTTAGCTTTACTCGCTTGTTAAACAAAATCAAATCGTTCTGAGAAATTTACAGTCTTTAATTTTGTTCTGTTTTATCGTAGTTATTTTCCAAAAAAATTAGTAACATTGAATATTTCTCTTAACCCCGTCAAGATCTTTAATAAACAATATTAGGGATATTTTTCTTTTTTTTTTTATTAATTTATAAAGCTTTTAAATTTGACCATGAAATGTGATTATTTCGGAAAGATATTGAGACCTCTCAACAATGTTAAATTTCTAACCATAGCTAAGTCAGCGAAATATTTGAAAGTTGCACATTTTCCATAAAAGTAATACTCAGTATTTCAGTATCAAAAGTAAATCATTACATTGAAAAACAACTGAAATATAATTAAAAATTAATAGAACATTTAACATATGAATTTCAGTGAAGTACATCTGTAATATGTAGATTTTTTTAATGTTTGGAATCTCCATGTCTTTTATATTTTATGTAATATTTTACTGCTTATTGCTATTTTATCTACGTTTCATATATTTCTTTATACAGTAAAGATTTTCGTAATGATGCAATGAAGAAATTCCGTAAAAAAAGTACTTTAAAAATTTTCCTCTTGTTTCCAAATGAATTGTGATATAACTTAAATAGTTTATTTGACATAATGATATCCATCATCGCAATTAATTTATTGTATGATTACTCATAACGCATTTACTCATTTCCAAGCAGCACTGACACTCCCAATTTTTATATGAGTTCTACGACATAATTCTTTCGTCATTTCCGCATTTGTAGCATCTTGATTAAGAGCAACGTGGGTGGTCATACAAATGTTGGTTTCGTAAGCTTGTCAGTACAGTGAAATTATAGTAGGAAATAGTAATGAATGAGATTTCGCAGGATGAGAACTATCAGTTACTCGGAACATCGTACAGGAATGCAACCACAGTGTAAGTATTATTACCAAATACATAGGATTAATAGCCTTTATTTCAAATTAAAGTGTTTCAGATTTCGACGAGTCATCAACTTGGAAAATCTGCTGATCTATGTTGTAAAAAAATAGTTAAAAATTATTCACAATACTATAATCACTCATTTAACGTCGTTAATTAGTTCCATAAAATTTGGTGTGATGTGAATCACGTTATACGAGACCCATACATATTAAATACAAAAAAGGAGGTTAAATTTTGAAGACATTATTTAAGTTTAAATACATTGAATTTGCAATAAAAAATATTTTTGTTAAATTGAGTAACCCATGTAAAAATAGGATTTTATTTGCAATAACAATTTTTTGTATTTGAATCGGAAAATTCTAGTAATTTAAAAAAAAAAATTATCAGCAATTATTCATTTGTTACTAGTTGCTAAGAAAATGCCTTTGTCACTTAAATATCTTGGGTATCATTTATAGAATTATCGTGACACAGATCGGCTGGTTTAGTAATGAAGAAATTAATAATATTTTATTTACCGTTGTAATGTAGTTTTTTAAACATTAATAACAAACATTTAATTAGTTATAAACAAATATCCCATTGTCTATCGAATTTACCAACGCGTTCTATTGATTGATTGAAGGTTGATTTTCCATAAAAAGGATTGCTAATTTTCGTGCTAAATAGATTTGCTAATTTTTTACAGCTAAATATTTTTCACAAACTCATCATAATCAAAATTTTCGACATCATCCCTATCATTTGCATTTAGTTAATAGTCATCTAATGATCAGACTAGTACTTCCTGATTTAAATCAGTTTTCTTTTCAATTAATTCAAGAGGATTTCGTCTCTAGTCACATCGCAAAAGGTTTTTCTATTCAAAGTTTGAGATGAAAAAAGCATTTTAAGAATTTGAAAGCTACATTTCATGAATTTCACGTTAAACGAGTGATTACGGTACTTCATAACTTTATTTTTTTTACTCAAGCTATATATATCTTATGAAAGCATTTGTATAGTATATATATTCAACAATTTTTCACACTTTTCTTATAATAAAAAATAGCCAAATAAAAACGTTAAACATACATCTTTATATTAAACAATAAATATATAGATGAGATAATTTAACTCTAAATATAAAAAAAGTTAAAATTACGGAACTCTTGACCCTTCTTCTTAGATCTTTGGTTCATATATTTCAAAAACAAGTCCCAAAAACTATGTTAAATCTTTAGTCCTTTTGACATGCAAAAATAAAACAATGTTTTTTTTTTCTCTGATTCTCATTTCATAATATAGGAAACTGAACAATGTTTTTAAATTAATACAAAATAATTAAATTCCTCAACGTGTAATGTATTACTAATTCCAATCATCCACGACTTCATGACTAAACCTATTCAATTGTTCTATAGACTTCTTATTACCTAAGAGATAAATAATTACAATTAAAATTTCTTTTAGAGATTCCCCTTGCAAAGATAATTATTCATAAATATAAATCTTTAAGTGTCTAAATAGAATTGTAAATGGATTTTAGTTGCAGATTACATTAAAGTTTTAATTAATTCCGTTTTTGAAGATTTTAATTTGAAATCCTCGTTCATTTCCAACGGCATTTGACTTTTAATGCAAAAATATTTTTTCTATGTATTTTTTACCCGAAATAAGAATCAAAACTGTAAAATACACTCTGAAGACATGTTCTTATGATAGATTTATTTATTTAAGGATTAAAACAGCTGGTTATAAGAAATAATTTAAAATTCTACAATATGGAAAAACAATATGGAGGCTTTCTTCAACTAAAAATAGATCATGGTAAAAAGAAAAGGAGTACAACTTTTGAAGATCAAAAAATTCGGAGCAACAGAGGGCAGATATGGTTCCTTCACTTGCAGACCTTAGCTGGACATAATAGAATGGCCTTCACGCCTTGGGCGGCCCTATCAGCAGTATATGCCCCTGACGTGCATCACCCATTCCACCCAGGATTCCGCGATGAGGAAATCTGCAAGACTTGAGGGGCTTATGATTTGTTTATGATTTCTTGAAGATTTCTGGTCTTGTGGACTTGGTCTATAGACTTCAACTAGACTATGTGGAATAAGTCACATCACAATTGGAAATATCAATATCGGGGAAAACATAATTAAATTTAAGTATTCAAGAACAGCGAAATTACAAGATCACGGTAACAGTTGAAAGAAGGAGGCAATGCAAAACCAAATGGATTAAAATGCTTCATTCAATGTAATTCAATAAGATTCCAAAACAAATATACTAGAATTAGTACATTGGTTAGATTTTAGCTAAAACGTTAAGCTCGCGGTACATCTTGCAAAATAGCCCAATCGGATACAAAAATAATTGCCAAATAATTTAATTTATTGCATTAAGCATAAAGTGTAAGAAATTATAATTTTTTGATGAAGTTATATCAGGTATTTCTGAAGCCAGAAAAGAGAATGGCGTAATTAGGGGTTTGTACAGCTAAAATTTACTTTTTATTAGTCTTGGAGAATCCTGTCCTTTATTGAAAATCCGTTATTAAAAAAACCATAACATCTGAAATATTTCCATAATTCAGATATTGTCTCAAATTTAAAAGAATATCTCAAAAATTCACTTCTAATTTCAATTAGACAAAAAAAAATTAAAAAATAAATGCACATTAAGAATTTCTGTTAGTAATATGCGAGAGAATAATAATGAATGCCATATAATTACTGTAATGAAAATCACTTTAGAGCTATTCAAAGGATCACAAGTGATATATAAAGTAATTTCGGGCCCATATCAAGTAAGGATCTAGGTTGTTTAGTCTCTTAAATTCTAAATCATGCTTCTTAAGGATTCTAATGTCCTTTATGAATATAACGAGTAATAGTGTATGTTATCCTTCACGATAACCTATCAATTGAGATCCAACATCTAACCAGCAGTTTATTTGTTACTAGGTCTCTGTTCTAAAAACGAGCTTATGCAGCCCTAAATCTTAAATGCTAAAGACATATGATGTTTGTATGATTTACGATTTCTTAAAATACAATTTTATCAAAAACTTAACTTAAGCTACATTTTTATGAATTTTCTCAAAAAGGTAAATTCTTTTTTGTAACGAATACTCGGACGTATTTCCTTTCGACTGATCTTTTGGGGTTTTGCTATGAAAGAGTTTGATTTGAAAACTTCAATTTGTCAGGAAACCGGGATTTACGTAAATTATGATAGATGTATTGAAGTGCAGTGAATAGGATTGATCGAATAGCATTTATAAGCTACGAAAAGTTTAATGTTAGAATAGTATAGAGAGACAAAGAGAGAAAGATTTGAATAATGAGGTTAGAAGTTTGTTTACAATGAGAAGAAAGGCATTACATGACTCGACGTTCAATATAAAAAAAAATATGCGATTATAATTGGTGTTGTTCATGACTTGGACCCACCTTAATATCATTTAGAGAGATATACATTTCTGAGAACATTTGTTGTGGACGCGTGAGGAATTTTGTTCCACATACGTAATACAAATATTGATTTCTAGATCATTCTAAGCATGTAATAAATGTCAGATGATATCATTACTGTTGCCTGTGTGAGCATTTGTATTTTACCATTATACAAATGATTGATAGAAGCAAAATTAAGGATTCATATTTTTGTACCACAAAAATAAAACATAAGATATGGAAATATTATTTATTTCGCAGCACTAAGTATATATAGGATTATTAGCAAAGTAAATATTTTAACTATGGAACTATATTTTGAATTATGGAATAAATGTGCTGTAAACAGCGCTAAGTTAAACAAAAACTTCACGACAAGGACAGGTATAATGAATATCACCAAATAAGAAAAAATTAGTATTTAATTTTACAAATACAAGGATTGATATAAATAATGAATAACACACTTGTAAATAAACTATAATCTTAAATATCTTAATTTTTACTTGCAATTATTTTTGACGTCGTTTTTTCACGTCGTCACATCAACTTCAGGTCATAGTAATACACTTCCTACACTTCCTATTCCTTAACAATAGAGCGAGAAATCTTATTCTTTTAAAAACAAGTTCCCATTACCTAGCACATTACATTATGCAGAAAAAAGGAGTAATCCCAAATGCTTTAGGATTAATCCATCTCCAATGTTCCGGATAAAACAAAACCAAGACCAAACCTAGATTAAATCGGTGTAAGAAATAAGGCTCATCTGTGTTAAGAATTGCTTACGAATAAATAAGATTGCATGAAGACACATATCTGGGTTTTACAACCTTTTGCAATAGTAGAATTTTTCTTGTTAAATGAAGAAATTTTGATTACGTATCATTGCATATGTCATTGTAACAAAATGCAAAATTAAGATCATATATCAAGAAAAATCTCGATAATTAAGATGAAATTTGCTTATCATAATGTTAGTATTTATTATAATTAATTTAATACTGTAAACAAACTGAAATTAATATTTATCAATGTTATACTCTCACTGTTGTACGCTAATTGCGATTAATGTTTTAATAAGTGTATTTTTTCAATACATGAATTTGTCACATATCATTTTAAGACGTAACGGTTTAATTCTAACAGAAAAGTTCTAATTTTAGTTTATGATAAACATCCCATTATAAAAAGACCTTTTTACAGTTTTCATCATAATTTTGGAATTAACTACAGATATTTTGTGGTAATATAACATAGATATTTTATGAACAGCCCCAAAAATAATTTAATTTCTACAATAAATATTACTAAAATTGCTCGAAATATTTTACAGAATATTTCTTACATTGAATTCTGGATTTATATTGTTTAAATAATGGTGAATTTTCATAGCATTACTTTATCAAACTTAACTTATAAGAATACATGCTTATATTTATACAGTTATAAATTATATATATATATATATATATATATATATATATATATATATACAGTTAAATTTTGAATTGCAGAAAAATCTACTTTATCTTACTCACTTTTATACTTATCTCACGAATTTTAGCACAGAACATGCTCTTATATCAAACTTTAAGTAAAAAGGCATCCAATATTCCACGCATGTGAAATATCAAAAAAGAGAATCTATACAGTATCCCAAATCCAAAGCTATTTCCAAATATCAGAAGCCACTTCCCACTATATTATGCTTCTTCTAACACTGCTCCCGAATTTAACATGAGCTTAGCTGCTATCACTTCCTTTTATATTGAGTCTTTGATATAGAATGTATGTTAAAAACATGACCAAGATTCTTTATGCGTATATATCAATATCATTCACCGTCTCGCTATTCAAGAAATATAAAAAAGATGAACAAGAAACAGAAAATCTTATATATATATATGAGTCCCGGAAATGCATAACTTTTTATTTATATTCCTTTCTCCCAATTTTTCATTCCCTTTTGAAATACAATTTCTGAACAGAACGAAAGCGCTCACCATGCATGAAAATACATAGTTCCTCACCTGTAACTTTATTTGAAAAGAGCAACATTTTGTTTTGTCTTGTCATTTTCTATTTCTCTTACTGCAGATGTGCCCCTTTACTTCTTAGAGAATATAGCTCTCAGTTATTTCACAGAATGGAAAAAAAAGTTACAAAAAATGTTAGTTCTTTAGTCTGTGATCCTTTAAGAGAGTGGAAGTAATAATTTAGGGTGCTTTGCTTCTAGATTGCTTTACCCAAGTTAGAAATTTTTCGCAGAAATGTATTTTATCAAGTAGTTTATTCTTTTATGTTCTGAAGCAAAATTTGCACTTATTCTTTTTCAGTCTGTTTACCTTGTGCTAAAAGAAACTCTTTTTACACTAGATACTTCTAAAACCACTTTTTAAAATCTCCATCGAATTCTGAAAAAAAATCCAAAGAATTTTTTCGATCTTCTGTAGATCTCATTCAGATGACAAAACTTCGTAAAATATTTATTAAGTAATTACATATTTATTTAAAAACTCGTTTGCTTAATAATAAGGCTTTTCTCTATTTTAGATAAAAACGGATAAACGGTAGAGAATAATTAGTCTATTGTAAGTAATATTTCTCAATAAGAGATAAAAAAATATCTTGAAAAATATCAGTCAACGTTTATGGAAATAAAAGACTAAAAAATATTTTGCATACACAAATTCTAATGCACAAATATCTTCTTGTAATTCATATAGAAAATTGTGTATTATATGCTATTAAGAAACTGAAATTTAGTATCCAATTAGCTAATCTTCCCATTCAATATTTTGTGTTTGAAAACTTGTATTTTTTATCAGAAAGTTAAATCATACTTTAAAAAAAGCATTTGTTTGTTCGCTATCTTCTTTTGAAAATTATATATATTACTTGACAAACCTCACCAATATTTCGTATGTGAACTAAATCTTACTTTTACAACAGGATTTTGATGTTATTAAAAGAACCATAATGTCAATAAAATATTTTTTCATCTATTCAAAATATTTCAGAGCATTAAAATTCCTGTTCTTTGAAAAATCTTTAAATAAAATGTATAAAGAAATTTAAAAATTTAATAAAATATTTTTTCTAAATTTTTGCATGTAATTTGCTACATATAAAAGAAAATTTCAATACTATTTTCCAAATATATCGATTATCATCAAATATTCAATATTATATAACATATCTTCATCTCATGGGAATCAAATCAAAGGTATTAAAATAATTTAAGATCATTCTATTGCCTTAAAATTCTATTCTATTGTTAAACCTTCTTCCGCATATATCTTTGGTTCATATTTCAAAAATTATATTTAGTACATTCATTCATCTAGTACAATCATCTATCCCGTAAAGAAACATATTTTTCAGATTTCATCATTCTTGTAGAAAATTTTCAGTTTTAGAAACTTTTCAATTTATTAAATTCTATCTAAAGAAGAGTAATTAACTTCTTTCTAATATGACTTATACTTTCTACTAAATAATGATTGAAATTTTAAAGGCTACAAGAAATGTCTTGTCCTAGAGGAAATATTCTACTACGAGAATTGCTTCGACATATTAAATTCGATCTAAAGAAGAGTAATTAGTTTCTTTCTAGTATGACTTTTTTTCCAGATATACTTGAAATTGTCATAAATAAGAAGTTTTTTCGTTCTTGAGGAAAAATTCTATCTCAAAGAGTAATTAACTTCTTTCTCATAGATACTGCTGTTTCTAAATACATCTGAATGAAAATGTGTATCAATTTTTCGTATGGTTTCACAATTGCTGATTACTTATGACTTAAGACGTATTTAAAAATTTGATAAACATCTTCAGTTTTTAGAGTTTCAAGAAACATTAAATATATGGATCAAAAATATCTTTGATTTTGTAGTTCTTTTCAAGTGAATTTTTTTCCTGTCCAGCGGAAATTTTTAAATGAATTATTAAGAATCTTGTTGTTATGTAATATTTAATAATTTTGCTTTAAAAATTATCAGTTTTATATAGATTCATACGTTTTCAAGCACAAATATATAATATACTAAATTTTTCAATAACTTTTTGAATTATTTAGTTGGAAAGAAATATTAATTTAAATTTGATCATAAATATTCAAAACGCAGTTTTAATTAACAATTCCATAACTTTTTGTAATGTTTTTGAGTCTTGATTTAAACTATGTTTTCAATGAAAAAAAATTCTTTCATTATCTTTGATTATTTTCTGTATACAGATTAACAAATTGAATACAATTCTTAAATATAAAAATACATTAACTCATAAAACAGAAATATCTCTGAATAAGCAAGCATTTTGTGATGAAAATGTACAAAAAATTATTAAAAATAATACTCAAATATCTTTTGCTTGTGTATTATTTATTTTATGATATGAAATATATTTATACCATATAGCTTTTAATTCATTATATAAAAAATTAGTTTTGTAGTGCACATTTAAAGAATATTTGTTTATTATGTATTTGGAACTGAATTATTTGTGATTAATAAATCATTAGTTTGCATTTTTAAATGCTTCATTTTACTCCGAAAATTCCATGATTATTGGACAGATTTCCCAATGGATGAAAATCATTCGTTAATTTTATAGACTCAACAATTTATGATGGTTTATGTATTTACTACGACAATCTCGTATATTGTTACTAAATCACTTGTTAACCTGATCCGGGGATTTAATTATTGCTTCAGCTATTTCCAAAATACCTGACTGCTCTGAAAGTAGTTGCCTGTCGACGTTTGCAAATGCATTAACTTTATTATTCGCGCTATGTAATATTTATCATGATATAATTATATAAAAAATTGCCTTCATTCCTCTAGGTATTAGCAATTAAATGTAAATGTTTGCTAATGTGCATTATACAATATTTTTTTTTTGTTTTAATGTGTCTAGTCATCCCTTAAAACAATGATTGTCAAACTGTTGCAATCATTTGTGTTCTATTGGGAATAAGTGAAAGATTTATGGGAGTACGTTCGAAGCATTGTAATAAGTAATATCATTGTATACGGCATGCAATTATTCCTAAAATATAATTTCTTGAAGAAACGTACACAAAAAACAACCTTTAAACATAAACCTTTGAAGTACAAAAACTTTTAACAATTATTACTTAAGTAAGGTATGCAATCGATTTAACACCATGACCAAGAGGTGTATTTGGATCAGAGTTTAAGAAGCTCTATTTTTTTCCATGAATTTGAGAACAACTTATAACATAAATTGTTTCGCTACACCGTACTATATTATCTTTCCTTCTGCATTCTTTGTTCTATAATTTCTTAAAAATGGATCAGACGAATTGCTGTTACACGAAATTTCATTTCTTACAATTTGTTGTTTTTTAATTTTGTAGTTCTTTTCGAAACACTGTTATGCATAATTTTAATTAACTCAACTCACAGTTACACTGTTGAGATAAATCGGAAAAGTATTGTCACAATACTAAATTTAAATTACTTCTGTCAACACAATACGTAATTTGAATGGTACTTTTCTGACTAAATGTTTGATAACATATCCTATAATTATAGATTTGCATTGCATATTTTCGTTCATAAATATGAAAGAGGGGTTCATTAATTTACGAAATTTTATACCTGCATGAAAAAGCAAAACTTTCAAAGACTGTAATACGACACACAAAACTAAAAATTTTCAATGTTTGGTAAATTATTCAATTAGGCACTCTAAGACATTTGCGATTCGAGAGGTTAAATGTTTCAACATTTAACCGTAGTTCTTCCCCTATCCTCTAAGGACATTTAACCTGCCACTAAACGTTCTTCATTACGGCTACAAACCATTTATTATCCGACAGGATATCTTGGGTGACATCATTTCTCACAAGAGTGCAGCAACCTTCTTCATGACTTCATTAATCTTCGATAATCCACATAAAATTTCGTTGTTGGATCTTCCTTGATCACTTAGATTTCAGTTCCAAGGACTAAATGAAGAATCAAGTGCTTTCTACTCCTACCTTATAAGAAGTTCGTATTTATTTCCGACAGCTAATCCCCGGGATTCTTAGCAAATACCTTTAAAAAGTGGCTATTGCCCAATTGAGACCTTGTGATATCAATTGTTAGCAGTGTTTTCGGATTACTATAGAAATTATATCTTAAATTATTATAATATTGCCAAAAGTACTATAAAAATTATTAAAGCTATCACAGTCGATGTTGCTGTTTTTAATACAGAATTCATGCATAAGTCAAATCTCCACTTCAACTACTTTAAGAATTTGCTTGATAAAATTTAAATTTATGTGTCTCTTAAATTATTCAATAAATATCTAATGTATAGATTTCAGAGTAAGACTTAATATTTTGTAGAATTTTCATCATTCAAATACAACAGATAATATTAGAATATGCTTAATTTCATCGACCCTCCATCTCTAGAATTCCTTCAACAAAAATTACAACGATGACATATGTTTCTTAATTTTGAAAAGAAATGACATATATGCAAAATATTTATCCAGAAATAATAGCTAAAAAGAATAAAAATTTTAAAATATTCATCTTAATATACAATTTCCTCTTTGTTAATGTAAATGGCAATTGACCGAAAAAGTCCTAATCAATAAACGAAAAATATTTAAATAGAAATAACAGCAAGATAGAAAAACAAATTGAAAAGAATATGTCAGGATGTTCAATTTCCTCTTTGTTGACATCATTGGTACTAGGCTAAAAAATTTGAAATTAATAAATAATCATATTAAATCTAAATTTTGTTGAAATAAAAAAATTGTTTTAAAAACAAGTAAATATCTAATAAGTTACATTGTAATGAAATAACTATACTACATCGTTATATTGTTCTTTATATTTTAATATGATTCTTTTAATATGATTATTTTATCAAGGTATAATTAAATTTTGCGTATGCTGATCTATATAATTAGTATTAACCGAAAAATAAAAATGTTCTCTCGTACTTTCTCCAGACAAGCTTAAGTCCATTTTCAGCCTGCGACTTGTATTTTTTTATTCTATAACAACGGAGGATTTTGTCTCAGAGGATTTAAAAGGCTTTCTTAGAGTAAAGTAAAGTCTGCTTGCCTTTGTTAAAACATTAAATCATTTCTCATAAGGTTATACAAAATGAATGTAATTTTTTTGTAAATTCTGAATGGAACCTTTATACTAGTGTTTTCTCTTTCAGATATCTGTTCTGAGGAGTTGGTTAAAGTACAAAAACATTTTTCTTCCAAATGGACTGTTGAGAGATAAAGTTCAGAATTTTGAAAATCGATGATTCTATTCATAATCAAGGAAGATTATAACCTTGTACAAAACATGAAAAGACACTTAGTCTTATTTTTGAGCTTAAAACTCTACAGCAAAGGAAATGAAATGCTTTCAGAAAATGATGATTTAAAAAATAATTTTTGTATAAGGGATTTTAAGCATTGTTAATAGTCTCAAAATATGCAAGATTTTCTCATTCAGTTTAAAATAATTAGTAAGTATTTTTAATTTTAATTTGTGAATTGTAAAAATTCTAAATTTAATTCAAAAATTATATTTTTACAAATCATGCCACATCTAATATTTCTACCAGTACAATCATTGAAATATTTAAAAAAAATTAAATTATTGACGTTACGTATACACTTAACTTCTGATACCCATTACTTTTAGAAAAATATAAAAAGTTTTTCATTATATTGCTTAAGAAAATGTGATTCAATTATGAAAGAGAAAACTTGAAAATAAAGAAAAATTAAGAGTTTAATTCTCAAATCTAAAAAAGAGCATGACACAAAAATGTCTTAAAAATATCTTAAGAGTATCATTAATATCTTATAACAGTAAAATTACTTTATAAGTTTCTAATACTTTTTTTCAAAATCTTCATTACTTAAAATTGAGAAATCTTATGTTTAAATATTGATGTTGAGAATTGAAAAAGTCGTTTTAATTTTAAAAACTAATTTAAGAAGTTTTATTTTTTAAAATGAAAGTAATTTAAATAAAACATAATACACGCAATGAGTTGCAATACATAGATAAAAGAAAGACAGAAAAAGAATTTAGTAAAGTATCTCAACACTTTCCAACAAAAATTGTATAAATAAAACTAAGGAATTCTGTACTGTCCTAAGGCAAAAGTCTTTTTAAATAAGAAACTAAAACTAAATTGGAATGCCTTGAATGAAATGATTTTTTCATCTTATTTTCGTAACATTACTAATTTAATACTACATTCTTAGACAATATTCAATTACGAAAAATGTCAAAACATGAAGCGTACTTCCCATATCTCTGGAAAATATACAGAAGCAAACTAATTTGTCATGAATGTTGACATTTTTATTGTGAGGATATCTTTTTCATTTTAAAAGATGGTACCTATATTCTCTTCATGTACCAAAATGGTGTTTGGGAAAAAATATGTCATTTCAGTACTTAATTACTAATATTCCCATGTACATATACAAATTTACATAACTTTAGTTTATCAGAATTATTTCCTTGGCTGTTTAATCAAATAAGAATAGACGGCACATTTTACAAAGCAATACTTTCTTCCCATAAACATACTCATGAAAAAACTAAAAATAATGTTAGGAATGACACACATACATTCTGTTAAAGTTTTCTTTCATTTGAAGTAAGTATGGAAAAAGAGAAATAATTTAAATGCTATACGTTTCTAAGACGGCTGCTTGGTGAAAAATGGAAAACTTAATTTTACATTATTAATTGTAATTTTTTAAATAGTGCGTTAATTTATTTATTCATTCAAAATAATTTTGTCCCTGAAAGTTACATGTTAAATAGTGATAAGTATTTTTAATTTATAAACAGGCATTCTTCGATTTACGCACATTCTATAAATTCGTACAATTCTCTATTTTATACATATTTCCATCAGTATTTGAAAGTTAGATTTATACCAATACTATTACACTCTTATTGTTAAGATTTTTATTGTTAAATTGAAAGAAAACTTTATTAGTCTTGACAAACATCTGATGATTATCAAAGAAAGTTATCCTTAAGGAAAACGCATATCCCATATATAAAGAACAATAGAAAGAGATAATGTGCTACAGAGCTTAAATAAAACAATTCGACTATATCTTGATAAATTTGTAATGAAAACACCAGATGCGAATCGATATAATGTTATTTATTTTTGTGGCAATACATCTCGTTAAAAAATAAGTATTTTAAATCATTTTTGATATTTTTACAATATTCCACATTCGCATACGTTATGTGAATGTCGAAGTGAATGTGTAGTCCATATACGTATAGAAAAAATTATTTTCATTTTCGAATCAGTTCCTGTCTATAAATTTTGACTAGATTTAATTTGTATTAAGGCGGGTGTTTATTTTTATGTTATATGATTTGATATTAAACGTACATCATAGAAGTATTTGAGTTTCATACACATTGACTAAGTTCATTAATCAATTATACATAAACACAATATATATATATATATATATATATATATATATATATTAAAGAACTAATCAGATTAATTTCGTTTCATGATAAAAGCAATTTATAGTTATCATTATGCGAGTAGTCTCTTGTTACTTTCTTACGAGTTTTATCACATGAAGTTGCAAATATATATATATATATATATATATATATATATATAAGACAGAAATCGTATTATCGATTTCATTTAATAAGCGTAAAACGGTGTATATTTTATGCGTGCTAAAAACCATTTACTGTAAACGTATAATTTTTCTGTACTTACTTTCGAAATTGAATTAAACATTAATTTAAATTTTTCGCTATTTATATTATTTGTTTCCAAATTATGTTAACAATGTTTATACAACTTGTTAACAGTTATAATGTATATAAAATTGCGAGCATGTAACGAGTGTATAATGAAATTATTATATTATACGAAATACGTTATACAATCGCGATTTTGATTTCTCATTTATTTTCTTTATTATTATCATTCGCCTCTAAAGTGAAACCCCTATATAAAGAACTATGGTGCTTCAACTTTACAATTAGGAAGAATTTTGTTTTTAATAAAAAAAAAATTGAAATTTTCTGTATTTTAGACAAATAATCTGAACTGAAATTTATAGTTAATGCTACTAAGCAAATAAAATGGCATTTTACAGTCGAAGATTTATGATAATCTAATTATTTATTTATTAGTTAATGTAAATTAAATATTCTTGATACAGTTAAGGCTATTTTGTTCTATTATTTTATTCTTTGGATTCATTATTGAATGAAAGAATAGGTTAATCATGATGGCAGACTTAAGCAACATCAAAGGAAGCAAAATAAATATTTAACTTTGCGAGTGAAAGTTCAGATTAAACAATTAATTGGCTTGGCTCTCATTCCGAATACAAACAATGGAAATCAGAGCAATTCAAAAAGAACACAACTCTGCTTTTGACATTCCCTAGTCAAACAAACAAAATCATCTGATGTATTCGAATTTCGCCATTTTCTTTTCTTCTCTTGCATATTATCTCAAAACTTGGGCAAAAGAAAGCGAAAAAATCGGAATTCGATGGACAGATGAAAGATTGCACGTTTCGATCTCCTAGGTGAAGCGACTTCTAGGATAAAAGAACAAAATATAAAAAAGACGAAGGAAGTTATAAAAGAAACCGCAGAGAATGGAAAACACCTATTACGAAAAATAGAACTTCCTGAAGACTTCCAAGAGAAAGTCACAGATGTTCGATGACCACCTACTGAGAAAGTTCTCACGTTCAATGATGATAGGTTGGAAGGAGGAGGTTAACTACAATTTTAGTTGTAATAAATGTTTTTAGATTAATTTCTAGAGAACAGGGATAACATTCTTGTCTTTTACAGCTGCAAGCGAGCGTCTATTTGGGATATTTGATATATGTTTCTCACATAAACCTAATGGAAGTAATTATCCGGTTTTGTCAGACTTTGTAGAAGTGAATGGGGTGAATAAAAATACTAATTTCATTTATGATCAATAATATTTTCTGACATTCAGTTTTTAAAGGAATTTTGCGTTTTATTAATTGATATTAGTCTTACTAAACATTAAAAAACTATTTTGGATGTTTTAACTGATTTTTTCATTCGTTAAAAGACAGGACAAAATTTAAAGTATGGTTTTAATAAAAACATAAAATAAAGTTTACTATCAAAAATGATTATATCTATATCTAGCACATATGAATTGCACAAAAATACTGTTTTTAGTTTAAATCTATTTAATTTTGATGATGTTCTGTACATAAAACCTAAGTTATTTTAAATATATTTTATGTAAACATATTTTTATTTCATATAATACTTTTAACTATTTATATATTGATGAAGTTGTTTTGTTATACAATTTTTGTGCTAAAATTTTGTTTATAATACACTTTTGAAAGTCTATGTGTTTAGGTATAAAAATTAAAACAAAAAATAGTATTTTTTAAGATAAGATAATTTGTTCCTGGAGATTTCATTAAGTTAACGATATGCCTTAGAACATATATTTTTTGGCTAAGCGATTCCACCTTCTGCGGGCGTAAAGATAGTTGATAGTATTTCGAAAGGTACAGATGTATTTCGGGTGGAGGGAACAGGAAATATAAATGAAGCTCATTATATCTTCATTAAAAATAATCAATAATAAAAAAATCTCATTTGATTACTGAAAAAAGTAATTTTTAAAAGTCAAAAAATGGTAATTTCTTTGCTTTTCTTAAGAATTTTATTACACATTTATTATAAATTATTTTAAGTACCCTTAATCAAAATATTTGATTAAATTTCTTAAAATTATTTGATTATTAGAAATTGTAATGTATTAGTAAAAGTGAGAAGCTCTAAACAAAATAAAAATGTGTTTATACTCCCGTTTCGTTTCTTATTTGACTTGTTATACAATTATTGAAAGGAAATAAAGCATGCGAATACAGTTTGAGAGCAAGAGAATATATTTCCCAATAAATTTCCAATTTAAGATTTTTTTCAAAATTTCCCGATCAACCTTTTTCTTTTAGTTAATCTGAATATTCTGAGATGAATATTTTCAAGAATAACAACTATTTTAAATCCTTACGAAGTTTTAAAAATATACATACAAGTTTATAAGAGAAAATAAAAGTTCCACGATATCCAAAGTTAAAAGAATATCTTAGAAAACAAACATCTGAACCTTAGAAGACTCCTGAAAAATGTTAACAGTACAATGTACACTCACACTCAAAACTCGTACCTATATATAAAAGGTAAGAAGCTTTATGGAAGCTATTGAAAATAAAATATCTTCATTCTGTCATGTGCTTCCAGTAACTCATAATAAAGCGAAAATTAACTATTTGATCCACGCGGCTTCTTAATTTACTGTTCAACATGTAAAACTCACGTTTGGAATTTCATTTGAGTTAATTTTCGTAATAAGTTCTATTTAAAAGAACATAAAGATGTTATTAAAAATAATATACCTTTTAACTATACCGGGATCCATTACAAGATTTAACAATTATGCTTTCTTTCTTTCTTTCTTTCTTTTTTTTTTTTTTTTGAAAAATCGTGCAAATAAGGAGTAAATAAACAAACAAAAAACTGCTAAGTTCTTTTCGTAAATTTAAGTGAAAACCTCAGCCACTTTTGGAACTGATTTCGTGCCAAAGTTTTCCAATTTGTCTTCCACTTTTCAACTCTTTCACCAACGACTTTTCGAAGCGCGGACACAACAGGCAACGATGGGAAGAAAAAAAAAATTCCGAATATTGGTATTTTACTGCGTCCCAGCTGCTTCGGTGTCAGTTAATTTTCCTTGTCAGCATCTTCCCTGCCCCAGAAACAGTCTCGTCTCTCTCAGCTGATCGATGGCTTTTCTTAATCACCTTGATCAATAAATAACATCGACAGCCAAGCTCTGTCTCATTCTGGTGACCTCATGCCAGAAAAGGGTGCGAAAACGACACAGGAAAAGAAAGCGTTAATCGACTCATCTGCCGATGCCTGTAAACTATCTTTAATTTAATCTGCCTGTTTGACGGGCAGACTCTGAATGTGAAGAGTGGGAGATATTTTATACAGACTTTCCCATTCCCGACGAAATTTATGGGTTCCTTCAACGGTCGCAACAATTGCCAGTCTGGTCTTATTTATCGCATCTTTCATGGTCGGTGAAAAGAATCTCTAACTGAATGACCTGGAAGAATATGGCAGGATGGAGAGATTTTATTTTTATTGACTTCCATAAGTCTTTTTCCCATTCAGTGGGAGAAATGAATTTCGAAAGATGTATTTTGCACCATTCTCGACAGCAAGTGTGAATGTAAATTACCATGCTAACAATGTCACAGAAGCCATTTAATAGGGGTGTTTGTTTTGTTGGGTATTCTCTTATTTTTTTACAGATTGTAAGTTTTAAGGGTTGCAATCAATATCAATGTTTGGAAAGAAGCAATTCAATATCATCAAAGATCTCTCATTGATTTCTCTTTTAATAGAATGCGTCGGACGTAATTTGAAAGCTGCATTCTAAATAGACTTCATCTCGCATTGTAAAAACAGTTCTGTTTTAACAATTATAGAAAAAAATGCTCAGTTAAGCGATTTTGGGCAACTCAAATTAAGTTTATATGAATACTTATATATGATACTTAAATATGATACTTATATTAAATTTTTATAAACAAGCATAATATATTTTAAAATACTATGAATATTATATAAATATTTATTGTTATTTTTGATCGGCTAAATATTTATTTAAATATTTTCGTAAATAATGATTATTTATGATATTTATTAAAAACACTTTCACGGTAAGATAAACTACCCTTCTTTTAAATTCCAGGGTCTTTACTTTTAACATTATCTTTATTTTGAATTTTAATTACATTTTTATCATTTTTTTTTCGAATCATTTTTCTTTCTGGGTTATTTTTTCTTCATATTCTTTATGATCTTTTAAACTAATGATACATTTTATTATTATCCCTAACACTACATATGAAATATAAAAGTGCAATATTAGTTTATGTTGTTTTGTTCTTCACATAATTTATAAAAATTTGTAACCTTTGCTTGATAAATTAGTTTTAAACTATTTTGTCATACTTTATGTTAAGTGTGCTTTGTTCTATGTATGTATTATCAAAAATTATTAGATAGTGTTTGACATATTCCTAAAGGTTTCATAACGAGATCAGACTATTAAAAATTCCATGAACATCCCGCACCCAATTTATATTCTTTTGTTAATAAATTATTTTAGCTAGTATTATTAGCTACAACAAGAATTTGTCGTATTATGCATCAGTTTGAAAGATGTTAACGTCACACATTTGCACAGGAAAACTGTCTATAGAATTTCCAACAAGCTTACATATAATGTTTAAACATTGGGTGCTCCAAAGTTAGAGAGAAACCCATTTGTGCAGTGCAATGGTTCGGCTATTACAACCTTTTCTCGACAGAACACCTATCGAAAGCATTAACATTCAATCAAATGAACGCTTCTGAGAGTTCAGAGAATACTGAAAATATTTCGTTAATGGTGGCGGCGATATTAATGTGTAATGGTGCATTAATGTTAGCATGGCAAAGAGAAGAATTGATCGCGTGGCTTGCAGATTTGGTTAGAAATTGAAGCTGGCACGGAACATTTAAATTCCGTGAACGATATTCAACTTGTTCTCTTCATCTTTATAAGGCAAACTCAGTTGATATTTTAGAGAAAATTATTCCGAATATAATGTTGCAGAATGTAAAATAAAGTCATTATAATTCCTCAAAGTATTCTAAGTCATTTTGTCTCTCAATAGTTTTCTCAATTATAGGTAATGTTATTTGAGCTATATATCAATTCGTAAATTTAATGGTTGAAAATATATTTAATAATATATAAATAAAATATACAGAAACTTAATTAGATTGTATTATAAATTAATGCATAAACTCAGAATATAAAATGATGCATTATTAGAAAATATATTGTGCTAAAAAGGAAAAGCTGAGACGTTCAGGATACAAATTTTTCTAAAAAAAATATTAAATTGATTTAGAAATAAAGCAGCTTTACAGCTATATTCTTAAAAAAAAGCAAATAAATTTAAAAAAAACTGAGATATTCATGTTTCAATGTAATCTCATAGATTCTCATATTCATGTTTCAACGTAATCTCTTTGTCTCTGAAACACAAAGTACTATTGCTTGTGAGGAGAGATCGCTTTTTCTCGTTCAATTCCATTTTTAAAACATGTTAATTAATTTTTTATGTTCGATTGAGAATTCATCCTACATACAAATCAAATAAATAAAAAAAATTAAATAATTTTATGAGTATTTATTTATCAGATTAACTCATTTATTTTATAATTCGCCATTTCTATAACACATTGCAACACAATCAACAAATAAAAAAAATTATAACTTTTAATTTTTTTTAATTAATAAATCATTATACCTTTTAATGGTCATGTTTTGGATGATACAAAACCATACAAAGATATTACTTCTAATTTTAAACTTTATCTTCTTTGACTTTTTATATACTGTTAATAGAAGCATAAAATTAAATAGTATCGATGATTACATTAAATGTCATGTAAACTCGTATTAAGGTTTAATTATATTCCCTATTTAATTAAAGATGTTAAAAGTATCTAAATGGTTATAGAACTTTCAAATGTGATTATCTCAAAAATATCTGGACATTTGCAATGTTTTATATTGAGGTTTACGTACTCTTTCTAGTTATACTTATGGTCTCCTTCCATTGCGAGCCAAGTTTGAAAAAAATAATTACACAAAAATCCAATTTTCTCTTCAGAAAAAAGCAATTATTATGTAAATACATTGTCAAAAAATAGTTTGAAATTTACTTTGTACCTTATAAACCAACAAGAAAATGGTAATCAAAATATTAACAGCTATGTTTAAAATGAAAAGATACTATGTAACAACCACGAAACCTAGATTCATTAATATTGAGAAATCCTGTGAAGATAATAATTCTTCTCAATAGCCATTTCAGATTAATAATCCACTACAGTTAAAAATATCTGAAAATGCAAACTTATGGACTGTTTACTTAGGTTCTGCATTAATCAATGATAGTAATTACGAAGCTACTACGTTAGAGAAAAGTGATGGTTTTAAATAAATCTCTCTCTAAACTTGAAACTCCCAATTTGACCTGCGTAATTTGTCAAAGAGGTCGGAATCAGACTTTGCTGGCGAAGAGAAAATTTAAGACGATTAATTAAAGCAATTACTTAAAGGAATTTTAGTTGAGTTACGCTTTCAAATATTACTATTGTAAAACATATAGTTATATGATTTATAAAGATATGAATATCGTGACACACGTTAAATTTAAGAAATAATTCGTCTTACAAACGAAAAGATTTCAAATAGCATAATAAACTTTACTATATTACTATATGCTAATTTTATTACATTATGATATGATTATTCATAATATTCCTTTTTTCATTTTTTTTCCCTAAGTAACATTGTTTAAAAATTTTTTTTAACTACATTTATAATAAGAATGCAACATTTCGTAATTCAGCAAATTGAATTTTAAAAAAGTAAAATCAATTCATTGGAAAATGTTTCAGATATGTTCCAAATTTAAGTACTTCAAAATTGCTTATTATTATAGTGTAGAATCATAATCCCATTTGAAAGAAAAAGAGCTATAATCACCAAGATAATAAAATTAATAATAAAAATATGCAGTTTGCTTTTATAAAATCCAAAATCTTTACAAATAAAAAGAGATTCTTCAATTTTTAAAGTTCCAATTTTTAACTGTTAAAATAATATAAGATATTAAATAATATTTTTAATGATTTAATAACTGATTATAACTAGTCAGGTTTCAATCTTGGAAGTCGTACATTAAATAGATGAATATTAACTGATAATGATCAAGTATTTACTTTTTAATGTATGTATTCGCAAAGCAAAATTCACTCAAATATGGAATCTTGAAAAATTATCAAAATTGAGCAAAACAATGAATGATATTGGGGAAATTTCACCTGCTAAAAATTACTTACTTTCATACAGAAATTCATTCTAAAATCCAAAATTAATACCTTAAATGACGTGTTTCAATAAATTTTCTTTTAAACGTTGTCAGCTGCCTTATATATAGAGAAAAATTAACAAAAAAAATTAAGAGCTTTATAATATTGATAAATATCTCATAAGTATTTTGATATATTTATATCAGTTATTTACAATGCTAGAAAGAAAAATTTAAAAGCAATGTACCCAGTTTGTGCACAATCCATTTGAAAATTGTGATATCGCTATTTTATCTGAAATTGCTTTCAAGCGTATAGAGACATTCTCTCAGATTTAAATAATGTATCGAAATACTTCAAACTAACTTTATTGAAATGTACTCATCCTCTTTAAGCTCAGAGAAAAATAAATATCTTAGATTAACTATTCCGTAGAACCAAAAGGCATAGAATGTTCCAGAATATGGCATCAAAGTGTCCAAACATCTAAATGTGAACATCTTGTTTCCATAGAAACAAACATCCCGAGGCGAAACGGAAAAAGAATTTCGTTGTTCACAAAACTTAACAATTCAATTCGAGTAACGACCAGGACGGAGTCAACTCAAACTGCCTCAAGCTCCCTTTCGGATAGTAATAAGAATTTTTTTCTGAAATAATATTCGTTTGCCTTTAGATATGTCCCACTTTTTTGTAAATAAAACAGTTGATTGAAAATTTTCGATGATTGATTTGCAAATAAAAATGCAACAGAGATTACTACAAAACTCGTTACTTTTGTGTCTTCGGGAAGATTTAATTGAGAAGGTGTAAGAAAAAGATACTAATGTTAAAATTCGAAAATGAGCACTTTAATCTTAAATTGATTGTTTACTTTGTATTGAAACCATCTATACCTGGTTTACTCTAGATTAATAAAATAAAAATCTAAAGTTCGAAACCTGATTTCCTCAATAATTATTGCATGAATTATGACGGATTGTTTTTAGTTGTATTCAGTTGGGTCTCAAAATTTTTATTTAACTTGGTATCTTAGAAAAAATTATGAATTCTAGTATCGTCTTTGCCCCTAGTGTTCTATTAAAAATTGCAAAATAATTCGTCATTTTTTTTGTAGATCTATTTTTGGTTTATTTATCTTCTCACGAGATATATACATTGAGATACTAAATGAGAGCTTCGTAATGTCAAGTTGTAGTCAAATAATGAGAACAAGTAAATAAGAATTATTAAGTACGTATATAATAAAAAAAATAATTCAAACGTACAAATTGTTTTAGACATTTCTATTTCCAAAGTCTTGAGATCCTTGAATTCAAAATTTCATGAAATTCCTTGAAAATATTCAGTTGTCTTTAAGGAATATTTACTACCGAAAACTAAGACACTGGAAACAATCGCCCCTTAGTATAATTGTACACTAGCTGACAACTTTTAACTATCGATTCATTTACCAAGTGGTGTTCCTAAACGAAATAATATTTTAAGTAATCAGTTTTGTTTCCGAATAACATCACTTCAAAAAATATCTTGTTGTATTAAATAAAAAAAAGTATAAGCTAATCACAAAAAATTTGCTTAAAGATTATAACTGAAAAAAAAGTTAAATGATTTATATATCAATCGTTTTCATGAAATATCTAATACAGGACCCCTAGCAGTTTTTGGAACCTAACACTAGAACTAACAACTGGGTTCGAATAAAATTGTAAGTATAGGAAATTTAAAGCATTTATTAAATTTTGGGAGAAAATTCTTAGCAAGAAAATTTCTTTTTTAGAAATTAATTAATTATATTGATTAGGTTGCGATTAGATCTAAGGGAAATAATTGATGTAATCTAATTTCGTCAACCGTACAAAAGATATTATAATTCGCATAGTTTTAAATTAATTAGTCAATATATTCATACTAATACTATTCAAGGTAAATAGAGAAATCATTCAGCCAGACAACTTGTTGGTGGAGCTTTCTTTTAAACGGAACATCCTTAATAATTTGTTAAAACTTTCTTTTAAGCAAATTCCAACCAAAAGGTTGAAAAAGGAACTGCATACACATCATGATTCATATCTCACTGAAAATGTGTTTTTTTCAGCAAAATTTTTCTTTCGGGGGATTTAACTAGTATCTTAACTAATGGTATTGAGAAACTGATTCTTAACTATTTTAATCTTAAAGTATAACAAACCTTATATTCTTCAGCTAAGTATAATTAACTTGCTTTAAAAGTGTAAGACACAAAACTGACAAAAAATAATCTTAGATAAGTTTGATGAAAGGTTAAAATATAACAGATAACGTTAGGATTAAGTAAGGACTCGGTAAAATACAAATTACCTTTTTTTTTCAGATTGTATCACCGATATGTGTTTTTATAAGACGTGTCTAAACCATTGATTTTAAGCATTTAAATTTAATTATTCCCTAAAAAGCACTACAAATACATTTAGATTACAATATCTTACTTAATTTTCAATTCATTTCTCATTTTATTAAAATTGCTGTATATTGAATTAAATATACAATTTCAAACAATGAATTACGTTTAGAAAAAAAATTAAATGTAACAGATTCGTTTTGTGTTAATTTACATGAAGCCAAATTTTTTACCATACATGATGAAATAAAAATTAAATTATTAATTGATTCCTCAGTAATTCAAGTAGATGATTGTGGCTTAGGACTGAATAGTGGAATTGTTTAGTTTACTGCATCCACGTTCTCCACTCAGCATTTTTACTGGATAACGATCTGAACATATCCATAACAACAAAATGAAAGAAACAAGCATTCTACAACAAAGGAATATCAAATCATAACGTAAACATACCGGAGTATTTGGGAAGTTGTTATACTATATCATAAAAAACGTGAAGAGATGCGAGAGCAAGTTTGCACGTAAGAAAAATAATTAAAGTTGCAAGAAAAAATTTTAATTGAAAAAGAGAAAAATATTAATTTAAAATTTTTTTACAAATTATGAAAACAGAAATCAAATGTTTAAATTTTAAAAAGTAACAAAATATTACATTTATTATGTTATAGTAAGAGTCAAAAAAATTATTATAATGGTAGCGCCACCTATTTGCAATAATGGAATATATAAAATTCTCCCAAATGAAAATGGAATTGCTGTTGGTTTGACGAAGGATTTATTAGTGGAAGTGAACTAAATTACAAAATATTGATAAATAAAGAACATAATCCTATTCAAATGATATGTGCAGATTAATATAAGAGTCTCAGCGTCCACTAAGACTATGGTTTCCTAACGAAGCGGATCATTATCTGGCGGCCGAAATAGTTATTGTGTTGAAGGATGTCATTAAGTTAAATCTTTCCTAGAAAACCATAGCTTATCCGTCGATCTAAGTTCTGCTCGTATTCAACGATCTTTAGGAAATCACTCAATCTGGTTTACATAGACAACGTTTTAGTGACGTCATCCACCTCTATACTATGACCACCAGATAACGGCTCCACTTTTCAAGGGAGCCATAGTTTAAATAATGAATATCCTGTTTGAAGAGCCTCCGTGACTGTGTGAGGAACAGTTCTTTAACACCAATCCGAAACGCATTGTAGTTGGCAAATTGCGTCTTTTCAATGCATGGTAGTTGCAAAGTGAGCAGTCAGAGCTACACAGGGATGTTTGAGGACTTCCTATCAAAATCGGTGAAGCAAATCTTATCACTTTAGCCACAAGGTGATGGACTTTTCCACGTAACAGAATAATCTCTTTGGACAACATATAATGACGAAAAATTGTATTGCTATTTTCAATTTGTGAATGATGGCGCAGTAAGTAACTGATTTCATTAACTTTTATGGAAAAGTGTGTGATCATATCCTTTGCTGATAGACAGTGGTCCCATTATCGCGCGTGTAATGATTCACTTATTCTGCCTCACCAAATTGTCCACAAAAATAGTTTCTTGGATGATAACCACATCCCCGTGACCTGTTTGAGACTTGCCGTTCATGACAATCTTCCTTTGAAAAATTCACTTCACCATCGGAACAAAGATGTGTGAGAGAGAGATTTTGCACAAGACAATAATCACAACGGACTCTCATTTTCCACATAGTTAAAAATTACTCGACTTCATGTTCACTACGATTGGAGCTATCCATGATACGACCGGTAAAGTATACTTTGTTTTCACTCAGTCACAGTGACAGTCACCCACCGATGATACGATCTGCTGCACTACTATTCAGAACCCTCTCTAGGCATATGCGTAGCGTTCAACTTGTTTAAACTACGGCGACGACACCATCGATATTAACATGTGTGTATGTTTGAATGTGTGTGTGCGTGCGTACGAGTTTGTGTGTGTGTGTAATGTTATTTAAATAATATGAATAATCGAATGGCTTTATTGATTGGTAGACATAAATGTCACTCTAAGACTACACATGGGCAATTGGTGATGAAATTTATAATTTTAAGTTATTGTCGAGAATCGATATCATATCTGAAAACCCTCTCAATATACTTCCACACTTCGCCACATAAAGCCATTGCAATAAATTGTGTCCTTGTGTTTAACAAGAAAACTCTATCATTCCCCTCAACGGTCCGAAGAGAACTCTAATTTTTGACAAGATTTGAATGTCACCTTAAATAGCAGAGCTACCATGGCCTTTTGTGGCGGTTTGATTGATAAGCAACCAGAAGAGCTATGATCACGCTCGCATCGGATTTAGTATTATTCCAAAAGAAATGTTAACTACATTTAAAGTTCCTTCATATGGAATGGTGTTGAAATAAAAGAAAAATATACCACAGGTCAGATATCGGACTCGTCTATTAACTGAAGTTTAAAACAACAATTTTCGTTACCAATAGCCCGAATTTTCACTCAAATGCGATTTCACTCATATAAACTAAAAAGCATAAATAAACAAATAAAGCTCTTTTACTCTTATGTAATATTCATAATCCTTACCGAAGAGTAATCTGACACAATGAGAAACTTTATTCTCATCTTATTTTCAATCGAATTTGGCTAGGAAAAAAACTGAAAGTGGCGCCGGGTCAATTATGAAGCAAAGAAAATGATAGAAACAAAGATATGCAGTTGTTTCGTATATTCTGAGGAATTGGTGTCACTCAGTCTGAAGCGACAAGCATCGTCTGCTCTAAAAAGAAGCTATTTCAGCTTATATATCTTGTATTTTAGTTAGATGGGGGAAGGGTTGTCCGAGATTGCTCCACCAAATTATTTGAAGTAAATTAATATTTAAAAAAAAAATTTAAGAGTTTTTGAGCGCACTAAAATAGCAAAAACATTCAATTATATACCTTAGGATTCAAACATTTATAAATTACGAAAAGAATTAAATACTCACATTCAGTAATTTATATTTAATTACTTAAAGTTGGGCACGAGTAAGGTTATTTCTATTATTAATTTTTCATTAACGGAAACATATATATTACATTATTTACACAATTACAAACTAATCTACATATGATAGATTAATCTATAATCTCGCTTAGACAGACGTACAATCCAATAAGTTATGGCTTTGGGGAGAAATATATAGTTAATATAGTTAATTACTTCGTTTGCGACTGTCTTTTGATAAATGAGGAAGCCAATTTTATCGGCTGTTTTCAATTACAATAGGATCTGCAGGTGCAAAATAACTTAAATTTGTAATCTAAAGTAATTCAGATTGCATATGTTCACTTAGATGCAATGTAATTAATGTCTTTGTTTACATCGAACAGAAGACTAAATTTTAATTCTGAATATTTATGTAACCAGAATCTCCAAATTCAAATGAGTCACTGATTCAAGATCAACGTCAGATATATAGTTATCTAGAGTAAAAATTTAAGCCAATTTGCTAGTTTTTTTTAAATAAATGCAGATAGGAAATTTGATGAAAGAAAAATAATTATCTCCCTCATAGAAACAAAAAATACATACATTTAACAGATAGATTTTTTTTTTTTAAAAAAAAAGAAACTTTACACTTAAGAACTACAATTAATGCACAACAATTATGATCCTGTAAAGTCTTAAAACTGCCGATATTTACTTTTATTTACGGTTTTTAAATACAAAAGTCATTTGCTTTTTTTTCAAATACATCTTTAAATCAACTTCATCTTCAGTAAGACAATGTCTTTCCATTCATCTGATAAAATTTCAGGTGAACAGCAGAATAATCTCATTAAAATCATTTAAGTAATTTTTTAAAAAATTTCTGACTAAATTATTTCGAATGTGATATTTTTAATTGATCTCAATTATTTCAATTATACAGTATTCTGAAAAAGAGGTAAAATTTCATTTAACTTAACTAGCAATTTTCATTTTTAAATCATTTAGGGGAAATATTGGGTTAATTCCCTAGAATTGTAGATGATATACAAAAATGTCTCCATAACTCTTATCATGTAAGAATTTCTATCTAAAAATAGAGCATTTAAAGTTCACTTTTTATTTTATGTATTATTACTTTCCAGAAAATTGTCATTAAGAAAATAGTGGCACAATAGTGATATTCAATGAGAAGTCCCCCCCCTAAATAGTTAAAATAATTATTTAATCAAATTATTCCCACAATTAAAAACCTTGCAATCTAAAATTTAGCTAGCTGTTATTATTACTCTACTACTGCTATTATTTTTCCCTTTTAAAGTTCTGTTGGAAGTATGTTCGCCGCAAACAACTAATATGCGCTATTCTGAAAGTTTGACAACAATCATTCCAATCCATAATCTGGAATTCCAATTAATTTAATAGCTTGGTTACAACACTTTTACCACATTTTTAAAGTCTTCTTCATATATTAAGCAAATACCAGCTTCAAATAATGTACATTTACTCTATTTCAATCTAATATAGAAACCTTTAACGAAGTAATTGAATTTCCTTTCGCATTTGCCAAGTAATTCTTCCAGATCTTAGCAACCGCCACATCGTAACTTCTTTCAAATCTTCAACCATCGGAAAACCAATATCATAAATCTTACTCTCGAAGGGATTCATTCCTTTTCTCTAGTCCGACATTTCTCTTATCTCTGAATTCATTTTCTAAAATGAGCAGCCTCAAAAGAACAATTCGAACTTGTCAAGAATCTCAGTTGTTTGAGGACGAAGCGCTAAAGTAAACAACGCAAGATCAAATATTTGCACGTTCTCCAAATGACAAACACACCATAGAAAGACTGAAGAAAATTTATGCATAGCTTTACATATTCTTGCTTTCATTATTGAATTAGTAGTGGGAAAAAGAGATTGTCTATCACATGCAGATGTCTTCTTCATTCTGTGTAATGACTATTTATATAGATTAAGGCTCACATAAAAACATCAGTGATTAAGCATCATTTCACATAAATAGCTCTGATTTGGTTATGGCTTGTTTGACTTATTTCATCCCTTATGAGTCGTAGGAAATGACGTAAATTATTGCATGAATAAGTGGGATGTACTTAAATAAAGATTCTACAATTCAACCATGATGGAATACTTCGATTCTTAGCATATAACTGTTTGGTTTTAAAAACAACTTGTAATGTCAGTAGCATCTTATTATTTTTTAAATTTGAAATGAAGAATTTTTTCCTCCCTTTTGCGAATTATTGAATGCATATTATTAAAATACTTATGGTTGCTCCAAAAGAATACAAAAAGAAATTTTATAATAGTAAAATATATTGATTTATACTTACGAAAAATAATAAGAAGTCGAATTTGAATTTGAAAATAATGAGAAGTCGGGTTTTTTTATAAACTTCTATTGTTAACTATTATGCAAAGTGTATCTAATTTCATTTAATTTTAAAAGGGATAATTTATCCATTTCATTTATATTTGACAAAGTAATCTTTAATGAATTCTCAGGATTATAGATAGAATATTTTTTTATTGCTTTTATAATATAATATTTTTCTAAAAACTGCGCTGTCTTTTAATATACATATATTTTTACTATAGTAATATAAAATTTCTTAGTTAGAAACTTTTTTAAATATGATGCATAATAAATAAACACAATCAAATAAGAAATATTACATTTATTTCGATTTTCAAAAAAAGAAACAAAAAGTTTTAAAGGCTTTGAACATATAATGATTAATCATTTGAAATATGCGACTTATATATACGACTTTCTGCTATTTTAAAAAAAAAACTCAAGAAAATACAAAGATAATTCTTTTAAAGTAATTTAACAGAATGATATATAAAATGTCACTGAAAAGTATTGTAATTATTTACAGAAAAATTTAATAATACACCAAATATAACACCTTAATGAGTTTAACCAAATGCATATTATTTTAATTCAAGATAAGTCATATTTTAACTCCTGATAAGCTAAACTAAGTTTTACTAAATGACATTTAGTAAAACTTTAATTCAATACAAATATTTTCAAATAAACGAAATTTATGATTATTTCATAATATTATATTTGCTTTTTTTGTTTATTTTTAAATGAACGAAATGGAAAAGATGATGTAAAAATTTCTTATCATGTTCTTTAGAAATGCTTGTACTTTGCAATATAGAAAGAAAGGAGTATTTCCCATTTTAATTTTTGTAATAATAGTGAAGTTTAGTTTGAAATTCTTTTTTTCAAAAAATCTAGTATTATAAGTATTTTATAACATTTAATATTCCCAAGAGGATTTTCCTTTTTAAATTTCATTTTATAAGTGTAATTTTATGATAAAATAATGTACATAACATGGTTCTAAAATGTGTCGATATTCTTCAAATTATATTCAACTTTTCACTATCGAAAACACATAAACATCATAGTCATTTATATTGCTATTAAAATATTTAACACACCGAAACCTTTTCCTTGTAATTTATTAATCCTTATTTAAAAGCCAAAAATAAGTAAACAAATATCTCTTTTATGATAAAACAATTCTAAGAATACATTATAATGAAACACATTGAACAAAAAAAAATTATTTCTGGAAAAGTACATTATGAGCAATTTAAATTCATTATGGGCGTATTTCTGTCATAGTTTAAATATAATTATTCCCTAAAGTGAAACAAATTTTTAAAGTAATAATTAACAAAAGTAAGTCAAGACAACTGAAGTACTCTAATTTACATTTTCAAGTAAACAAAACATTTATTATGAGTCGCATGTCTATTGCTTCTAAGTTTTTTAAGTAATTCGCCACTTTAAACACTACTCCAAGTACCACAGCTAAGAGTTTACTTTAAGTCAAACAATAAAACAAGAGTTAGGGTCGTTTACTTTATGCGGGAATCGCCACACCATTCGTGTACTTAACAAGTTCTTAGCCCGCCCACAGATTTCGCGAAAAATAACTTCCATCTCACCCAACCCTGCCGTTTCATCACACCCTTTTGCAGGCAAAACCGGTTGACCCGACAAGACCTTTTGCTTCTTTTCAACCACTTGTCAATTCGGTAGGTAGTTACAAAAAAGCAAGAAAACGAACAAAAGGGCCATTTTTCGTTGGATCACCTATTAGTCTGCTAAAGATTTAAAAGTCAAAATGAATCACGATATAGATTTACGTGTTCTTTTAATTTTATTTTGTTTTTGAAAAATTATTTGCTTCCACGCTTGCTGGATTGAGAAGGGCGTTGTCAAAGAGTATTACTCAGAGAGACGAGTTTAATTTTTTTCCTTCTTTTTACTATTGTCCTTAACAGGCATGTTTGATTTGATATCCATTAAGAAGTAAGTAATTATTATGGAGATAATCATAGAATGCTAGTGTTAACTTTTATGGATAACTTGTTGAATATATTTTGTTTTTCATTAAAATTGAATTCTGCTTTTTTATAATTATTACGGAGGGACTGTGTATATATATATATATATATATAGTCTATTCACAAGATAAACATTTCAATTTATTGATTTATGATTTATTAACATCGAACTTAAAAGCAACATGAGGGCTATTGGTGACGGATGTCTTAATTTTGAGCCTCGGTCAAGTGAAAAAGACTACACCTGACATGCCACACTACTCCTAACTTCCACACCATCCCAACGTGAAGAAACTCGATTGACTTAGCCTTCATCAAACCTTCCGCTCTATGAATCTTTAGGGGAATTAAAACTCAAACCCAAGACTCGGCAGAACAATACGGGGCATTTGTTTGATGTCATGATCACTCAGTAACCTCTACAAACATTTCAAACTAGATTTCCTTTCATATTTAGAATGAGAATTGCATTTAAAATTTACATCGGGTTTTTAAAACGAATGACCAATATTTAATATAACAATAAATCAAAATTGATATATTTTTTTATTTAGAGGGATTCGAAGTGTGTCTTTGCTCTTAATAAATGAATTAGCTAATCATATATGGTGTCAACCTTTAACTTATCTTTCCCTCTAGAAAATAGTGAGATATATTCCTTTTCACTTTTATTCGAAATTGTAAGAAAATATTAGCTTATATAAATATATATTAAAATTCTATGCGATTTCAACTGTTTACCTGCGTAACGTTAAACAATGAAAACTAGACTAAAAATATTAATAAGCTTATAACAATTATTATGGATATGTTGATTTAAATATGTTATTAAAGTAGCCTTAATGCAAGGAAAAAAATTTTTAAGTATCTTGTTGATTTCTTGAAAGTATATATATATATATAGTTAACATTTTAGAGTAAATTTTCACTTCTAATTTTTTTGCATTTGTTTTGATGATTATATATTTTGTTTTTAAATTTCATCATAAACTGAATTACTTTTCAGGAACAAACACATACTTTAATATAATATAAATCAAACCAATTGTTTTAATTTCAAAACTTATTATGCTTCATTATTTACTTTTACGCAATTAATGCTCTTATTTATTCAATATTTGGGGATGCTATTGAAACGTCAATGCCTTTTGATTTTATTAAAATGGATTCAATATGCGTTATATGTTAAAACATTGAAAATGTCGCCTCCAAACGACTAAAGCGAATTTGTATCGCATAGCGATTCATAAAAACTGAAAGGCAACATAAGAGAATTTTTCATGTATTAATGAAAATTGGAAGTAATAGTGTTGCATTGATATTAATATCGAAGCCTTTTTTTTTCAATCAAAAAGATTCTTCTTCGCGTCTTGTTCTTTTAAATTAGATGAAGGCATTCTTAATACTTTTAAAACAAATAAAAATGTCATGCTCGGTACAAAATTATTACTTGCCTCTAAAAAAATAAATCACATTCTTTCAAACGAATCACACATCCCTCACCTACATTTGAATATCAAAGGAAATTGAATGAATCTGCAAAAAAAGTGTCTGGAGTGTGCGTCTGAATTTTTTGTTCCCATTGTGATGTGAACGACGAAAAGGAAAGGGGAACGGGTAGTGCTCGAACATATGCGAAACGCATTTCGACTCCCAAGAAGTCCATTGATATGATGTATTGCATTTCAGCAAAAACTTCTCTAACTGAACATTCAGTGTAGGAGGAAATCCTCTCCATCAATGTCTGGAGGAAATGTTGACAGCTTTCTTAAGCAGAAGGCTTCCGTCTGTAAAAAGTTCAAACTACACATAACCGACAAAGTCTGTGGGGTGCCTTTACACAGTTCAACATCTTTGTTCAAGAACAACACTTAATCGAACAGCATGGAAAAAAATGTGTTCGTTTTGTTTTTCATTGTGTTTTTTCTGTTAGACATACGTCCGATAAAAGTGTTATTTACAACAAAGTCCAAAGGAGGATGACATGATATATTATAGAAGTGAAATTTAGGGATTAATTTTTGAGCTTATGTGTAATATTTTGGTGATATCTCTTTATTTACCCGATTTTTTTTTTCATCTCACGCTTTTTTTGAGTTAATTTTTATGCTATAAGCTTTTAAATAATTAAATGTTATCGAATTAAAATCAATATATGTGCTTAATAAAATATTAAATGCGTGGTGTTAATAAAATTATAAAATGCATTAAATTTTTTAAATTTTAAAAATTTTAATGTTATAATTTGCTCATTTTAATAAAGTTCCATAAATTACTTCGAGGAATAAGAAACTATTTTAATGTGCAGTAGAGTTGATTCGAACAGGAAATGTTTCGTTTGGCAACGAAACAAATTAAATCTTTAAAATATAATTTCTTTTGAAATGTTTTTCGTTTATTACAATTTTTTTTCTAAAAAAGCTTCTGATCCTCGGATATATTAAAACATCGATGAAACTGGTATTTTTAACATCGAATAATATTTTTCTTATAAATGGTTACTTCCCACACTGTATACTGATTTCATTTCTTCATCTTGAGGAACTAACAGATAAATCGTTCTTTTATTCCATATTTCAGAATATATTTACAAAAACACTTTTCTTCGTAAATAAAAGAGTAATTTGAATATAAAATCAAGTTTTCTCGAGTAACTTCAGTTTTCTCCTACTTTCCTGCATTCTTATTTTTACTATGCAAAATCGAAAATATTAAAAATTCTGTACACTCTAATTCTATTATACATATCTAGTTAAGAAAATCAATGTACGTACATGAGCATGCGTGCGAATAATGAAAATGCAACAAAATTTCATCCAGTTAAATTGTATTTTAATTTTAAAAAGTGATTTATTTCAAGGATTATAATAGTTAATTCTGTTCAAATTGCAATTTTTTTCAAAAATAAAAAAATTTAGAAAATTGCTTTTAAGTTTCCTTTACGCATAATTTTTAGCACAAAAATATTAACTTAAAAATATTTAAAAGTAAAATAAACCTGAAAGAGGAACTTTAGATAAAAGAGATAAAAATATTTTCTTTTAAGAATTTTTTTAATGGGAGATATATCACGTACTTTCAATCTAAAGAAATATCGCTTGCAACTATTTATATAAGAAAGCATCTCCTGAATTTCCTAAGAAAATTCTGTCGTTGTAAATAAGTACTTAAATACTAGCCGTCGGAAATAAGTGCTTGAAACTATTTTTTTCAGCTGCAAATTAATTCATAAGTTTTTTGAGTATTTATTTATTACTTTTTTATACCGAGAGATTTGGGGGCGTGTTTACTCACATTTAAATAAGTTTTCTCTGTGGGAACAAAAACTTGGATATGTTTACTAGATCATTTAAAAAAATTTCTATGTTTAACAAATATCTAAAATATCAAGTTTCAGTGATTCTAGTAACAAATTACTTATATTCAAAAACAATATCTAATGGACGAGTGCATAAAAGACATATTTATTTGTGTTGTGAAAGTTTATACAAAGTAATTACATATTATTTGAATTTGTCGTTAGTATTTTTATCCTTGAAATTTTTGTTATCCTTACTGGTTTCCTTCTGTATAAAACGAGTTTTTTTTATTTCTTTTTCTGAATGAAGTCATGATTTCCCTGAATAGAATTCTTAACTAAATATTGACCTAAAATTCGAGCTTATAATTTTTGTTATGTGTTCTTAATTGGATTTTAATTTTGGTGCATGAAGCTGTTCAGAATAGTTGTGTGAAAAGTAAAAAATTGCTACTGACCTACAACAAAAATGCGCATTTGAGTCGATTCAAACTGGCTAGTGATAAGGTCGTAAATTTATATGAGGAGGCTTAGGTTTGTGTGATGCCACCTCCTTCTATAAAATTACTTTTAAGTATAGATTTATTTTCATGCATTAGTATCACAAATAGATGTTTGTTGTGATAAGTTATTAACAGTTTTTAATTTATTTTGTTGTACTTTCTCTCTCATTTTACTTTTTTTTAAAATTATTACCTTACAAAAATAGAAACTTAATCTATGAAATATAATCTTTAACAACTGTCTTATATTTAAAAAGATTATTTATGCGCACCAGTAAGCAGTTAACTCTTTAGAAAAAAAAATATAACATCCTTGACTATGTAAATATAGTGCAACTTCATAACCACTCATCCCATACTTTTTATCAATTAAAACTTGCGTCATAATTACTTTCTTCGTAGAAAAAAAGTGAAACCGCATAATGTTCACATTTAATAATGAAATTATTCTAGTGCTATTTATATGTCGGTTCTGCACTGTGAACAGACCTTGAAACCACAGCTGTAATAATGAAAGTATTTTCATTAAGATATTATTTTCATAAGGATCCTGTAAGGAAATCTCTTCATTCATTACCCAAGGTATCTAACTATCCGCATTAATTCTACTACAATTCTCCAACAAGATTCCAGTTGCATTTTAAGTGCACCTGCTTTGTTTCTGCTAATTACTCAGCTGTCCACAAGCTTCTAAGAGGATCATTGAACCTCTTAAGAGAAAAATCTTAATGGACCATGCGAGGAAGATGATACATCCCTTAGAGTACCACATTTATCTGTTGCAGACAAAGTATTTGCTAACGATAAGACTTCAGCAGAAATCTTATCCCAGACAGTACTCAGACTGAAAAGAATTCACGTTGTGAATGAAAACGAATTCCTGACTCTAATTTCTTTTTATCCACACATCTAATCGCTCAAGCAATACAAAACCATACAAGGCATACAAGTGTCCACTTAAATAACACAATGATAGTAGGAAGGGAAAAAGAGAAACCAGCATGGAAGACGGGTAATTAGTGGTTTTTTATCAAGTGATAGAGGTACGAATGAAGAACGATTAAAAAAATAGTGAGAATAGTCTAAAAATAACAGGCTCTTCAAACTAATTTACTTCGTAGAAATCGTTTAAATATAGACTGCAGAATTGAAGTAGAAATGATTTTCCAGAATTAATAACGCGCGAAATGATGAATATCTGTTTCAGAAACGAAACAATTTGCTGCAATTGATATGACTGTATTTAATTGCTACGGAATGAATACGTACGAATTAATTTAAAACTTTATTAACTCTATGCTAATCTAAACAAATAGCAATGCAACCCTAAGAAGTGTTTCTTCATTGCCCTGCTCTAAATTTTTTTTAATTGTCATGTAATAAATGATAAGGAGGTAATATTTCAGAGAAATGAATTTTCTGAAAAGAAATACATTCTTTATACATAAAATATGCACACAAAAAACCCGAAAAGAATTTTTAAGTAACGCCTAGTATCAATAAAAGATTTAAAACCAATGACAGTTGACTATAATTTCGAATTCACATTTTTTTTTTTTTTTTTTTTTTTTTTTTTTTTTTTTTTTGACAGTGATTCAAAAACATTTCACTTCCCCATTTCTTCAATTTGTATAAAACATTAATTCTGATTCTTTTGATATGTTGACAAAATATGCACCGAAAAATAATATTTGCCATTCCTTGTTAGGGAATATGAATACTTTTTTTTCATATTTGTATTCAAAAAAAAATTTAAAAAAAAATACTATCTCTCTTTCTTTATTTTAAAAATTATTTTAATATTAAATAGAATGTTTTTAAATTGTTTTCATTTTTTCCAATTTTTTTTATTTCATGTTATATATCAATATAATTATAAAACAACTTGATCTAATATAATTTTAATAAAATTGTTTTAATAAACATGAATCTTTAGAAGAAGAATCAAAATCTAGCTGTAAAAAGAATCTCATTTTATAAAAAAAAAATTCAAATAAAATAATACCAAATAAAAAACTGCGTGTTCTACAAATTATAAATACTTTATATGTATACGGAATCTATAAAATGTATGCAAGTTGTGAAGACTAGCATCAAAATTTGGTGTGTACATTGCTTGATAGAAATAAGTATTACGCACACGTGATGATGAATATATAAACAAATAATTATATCCCATAAAGAAACTATTAAATACTACACTTGATTTTTATATTACTTTAATTTACTAAAATTTACAGGATTTTGAATAGTGCAATCTGTTTCACGTCTACATAATTATTGAACAAAGAAGCAAAAAGAGTTTCTGAAAGAGAACATAGTTGTTAATCAGGAATGAACAGTCATATATTCAACATATAAATAAGCTGCAACACATTATTTTTAGGCATTAATCATGTTACAATAAATGGAAAATTCATTTACCTCACAGATTTGCTTAAAAAGATTTTATTTTACCGCTACAGAAAAGATTTTTTTACTTACACACACACACACACACATATATATGAATGCTAAATAATTATTTACGCTACTTGGGCACAATTTTAAATTTCACTTAATCGTACTACAGATAAAAAAAACAAATTTTAGAAAATCATTTAAACTAAAAACTACAAATGCTAAAAAATGAATTGAAAAAAATTAGTAAATTATTATTAATAAACAATACAATTAAAAATATATTTTAAATTAAAATATACAAAATATTAAAATGAAATAAGTCATAAGCTTACTGAAATATAAATTATACATAATGGTGATAACATTATATATATATTTGTGTGTGCGTACTTGCGTGATTGTGTGTAATACAAATTGTTTTACTTATATATACAAAAACCAGAAAGAATTCTTCTAAAGGCAGAAAAAAAGAAAATAATATATTTCATGTTGTTTTAGGCTTTAGACTGTTAAGCTAGAATCATAAGCCTAACTGTTTCAATCAATAAAATTATTCAAAATATTTTTGAACCAAAAGCATAAAATAGAAAAAAATCTAAAAGCTAAAATCCGAAAAATAAATTAAAAAACACAAAAAAGAATCAAAAGCTAAAGAAACAAAAACGAAAAATTGTAAAAAGTTTAAATGAAAAAAAATCAAAACTTTTAAAGTAGAACACACTAAGTTTATTAAAACTACATACATGACACATGAAATACAAAGATATGAACCAAAACGTAGAAATTTGCATAAAAGAAACAAATTAAATTTAAAAAAATGTTTTACTGACTTATATAAAAGAAACCGATGAATGCTTTATTTCAAGCTATAGAAAAACTCAAAATAAGTCAAAGTAGCCTTTTTGGTCCAAAACACCATACTTCCTTTCCATATAAAAAACAGTGTTTTTAAATATAGTCAAAATGCCAACACTAAATTCTAGAAATACACAGTAAATTGTCAAAAGCAATAACTTACATGGAATATTAAACATAAAAGTTATTATTAAAAATGGAATTAAAATTAACACTTTGTAATTTATAATCTATGTATTGCATAATATAAAAATGTTTACTTCCATTTTTATTTTCAAAGCATCTGTGTGATCATTTTCTAGACATTATTACTGTTTCTTACGATCGCTATTAAAATCTATATTTAAAACTCTAGAAAAAAAATAAACACTTTTAGAGATTAGAAGATGTTTTGGTGTAATTTTGCAGCTAATTTAAATTTATTCAGCTGAAACATAGAAAATTATAGGTCAACACTCGATAACATTTAATTGAAGCACTCGTAGTCTCTTCATAAAATAGATTACTTCAGTTTAAAAATTTGGCTTAAATTACTTTTAATTGCATCGTAAATTTTTTTTCTCTCTTTTTCACCCCCATACGGCTTACTAAAACATATTTCACCGAGTTTAAATTACAGTCCTCAAACTCTTAAATTTTGAAGAAAGATACGATCACTTTAATTTACAAATATGCAATCTAGCTCAAGGTCCTTTGAGATCTGTTAGATATCTTCACTTCATAAGCTTTACTCATAAAAATTTTCAACATCATTAGCCTGTTACATATATATTCTTTCACGTGCAATGTAGTATCAATCTACATATTTTTTTATAAAAAAAAAAAGAAAGAAAATTCTTCTGAATACTCATGATGAGAGTTGAAGAGGAAGTTTCAATTTTTCCACCAGATTTCGTCATTGAAATGCCTCGTGCCACCCACGGGTCAATTTCATCTCCAGTTACCACCAGATACAGATTTATTTCCTGCTTTAATTCGGAGAAGTATCCTATTTTTGATGTTTGCTTTCCTAATTCCACCTATGCAGAGTAAGTTGAACCACAAACAGAGATATTCGGATGATCTCACTTTCATTTATCTTAACATCAGAGGGTGGTCCAGTATCTTGAAGATCTCATTAAGAATATTGTCACTTTTGCTGTCATGCGAGATGTGTTTTTTAGATTTTCACTCTTCGCTGACACAGATGTTATCGCCATCTTACATCATTTTGAACGATGTTGGAAATGTTACGTTTTTTAAATCGCTGAATCAATTTGTTAAACTGTTGTTCTTAACTTTATGTGAATGACAGTTGACCATGGTTTAAAAGCAATTTGCCATGCGTTTTATGTTAAAAAAAGAGAAAAAAAGCAACTTAAGACACTATAAAGGAAAAATATGTACTCGAATAAAAAATGAATTGCGTATAAAATTCGGGATTTTAATGACTAATTAGTACTTTTTGAAAAGTTTTTAGTAAATTATAAATTTTATTAAGAATCAGTGTTAATTCAATATTTATTATTGCAGTCGTTCGATTTCATATTCTTTTCTCAAAAAACTGACAAATAAAAATGATGCGAAAGAATTAGAAGTTAGAAAATTAAAGGAAAATAAAGAGAATCTAGAAAATTACCAAAAATTTTTTAGCTTGAGTTAATGTATTAATAAGTTGTTTGTTTTCATGTAAAAAAAGATGTTTTTTTAATTGTTCTTACTACAGATATTGGCAATTATTATCGGATAAATGTTTATTTGAAATCTTCTAGCGAGTTTAATTTGAATTGTGAACTTTTATATTTCATTTTTTTTTTCTGTATTCTTAAATCAAAAAACAAAGTCTAACTTATTCGTAAATTTTCCAATTATCGTTTTTACATATAAAATAATTGAAGTGATGCGTTGGATACACAGAACAATGTTATTAACTAAGTATTTCAATCTACCGCCTGAAACAGATTTTAAATTACTTCATATTCATTCTTTTTGTCTTTATTTTATTATTAATTTTTAATTTTCAATTTTTTTAATATTTATTATTTGTTTCCTCTTATGATCCTTGTGGTCGTTATGGATTATAATTCTTAATACAAAAGTATTTATTTAATAAGTATTAATAAATCTAATTGGTTTTTGTTTCTTTCAATAACCAATAATATTTTAGATTATAGTTTATATACACTATTTAATATACAATCATATATATATATATATATATATATATATATAAATATATACACACACATATATATATATAACAGTTCAATTGAAAAGTCCCCGGCCTACCATAGTAAAACACATTTTTTTGGCGAAATTAGTTTTTTTTATCCAACATAATTCCCTTCAAGGGTGATACACTGATTATAGCGACCCTCCAACTTTTCGATACCATTTTTGAAGTACGATTTGTCCTTTGCTTCAAAATAGGCCTCAGTTTCGGCGATCACCTCTTCATTCGACGAAAACTTCTTCCCAGCGAGCATTCTTTTGAGATCTGAGAACAGGAAATAGTCGCTGGGGGCCAGATCTGGAGAATACGGTGGATGAGGAAGCAATTCGAAGCCCAATTCATGGATTTTTGCCATCGTTTTCACTGACTTGTGACACGGTGCATTGTCTTGGTGAAGCAGCACTTACTTTTTCTTCAAATGCGGCCGTTTTTCGGCGATTTCGTCCTTCAAACGGTATTTTTTCCCTTCAAAAAGCAATATTTTATCAACACGCGAAATTCCTTTTTATCCATTTTTTTCACAATAACAAAAGTTGCTTCACTCAAAATGCTATAATTCACAGACTAATGATCCGACAGCTGTCAAATTTATACACGCATCTTTTGATGGTTAGGGCTAACTAAAAAACATATGGATTTAATTCTAGTAGCGCCATCTATGTGTCAGGCCGGGGACTTTTCAATTAACCTGTTATATATATATATATATATATATATATATTGTTTATAAATAAAATATATTTACATGATATATCCTATCGATGTTATTATTAATGTTGATATTCAGCAAAATAATGCAATTGAATGTTTGATATTATTGAATTATTTAGGAGCATTTTACGCATTTGTAATTCCGAGCTGTGACGAAATAAAGCTCGATGCTGCGTGGCTCATACAGTAAGTCTCAGCAGGAATAATTCGAATTAAAAACCAACGTTTTTAAAAACAACGTTTTTATATGGCCGCAAAGTTTATTAAAAAAAATATTGAAATATTAGTTAAAACTGGATGCAAATATCTAAATATTGCATTGTTAGGCAAGTAAGAACAGTTCCCAAAATTTCAGAGCTCTAGCTTGCTGGGAAGTTGGTTAAATTAACGATAGAAAACTTGATGACACAGTGATACACACACAGACAGATACACACCAAGTGAAATACATAAAAACGTTAAAACTAACTAAAATTAATTAATTCATCCGGTAAATTAAATGAATGGAATGCATTTTTACCCAACCACCCTTGGCGACAAGAATTACTTAGCGATATTTTGCTAAATGTGGCTACCCTGTTCCGTTTTACGGACTTAAGTTAAACAAAAAATAAAATAATAATAATAATAAATAAAAACCAGCCAAGTTTGGAGCAAATTTTTGAAATCGCGCCAAGTGATTGGGCTAAACTGCATTATTAAAGAAAATATTAATTAAAACTTATCGCAAACGTCTAAATATTGCATTGTTAGGCGAGTACGAACGATTCCCAAAATTTCAAAGCTCTAGCTTGATGGGAAGTTGGTTAAATTAACGATCGAAAATTTGATGACACACACACACACTCACACACACACACACACCAAGTGAAATTCAGAAAAACGTTGTAAAAAAGGACGTTAGATCGAAGAGAAACGCTAAAAGCGAGGAAGGAAAAGAAATAATTCTGCTAATTCGTCAATTAAAAGGGGCTTGTTATATACTATAGTACGCGCGTTTCCAACGAAGAAATTAATATATTTGGAAGTAAAAGGAAAGTATTGATTTTAAGAAATTGAATAAAAAGTAAATTGAATTTACCATCACAAACACACAAATACATATATATTTATATATTTGCTTTCAAAAAAGTATATATATATATATATATGGTTTTTAAATATGTTCTTTTCAAAAAAGCACGTACTTAAAATTAATGCACAATGCTTCTTAGATTTATTATGGAAATTTGAGAATTCATCTTCATTATTAGAAATTAATGATGTGTGATACACACATTTTTCTTTAAAAAATTTGTTTTCCTTTAAAAAGAAAGTAAAAAAATTTAGAAGTGTTAAGATTTTAATGCGTTTTTTTAAATGGCTTAAAGTTTAAGAGGAAACTATCATTGTATAAATTTTCCATTTATACTCTTAGATAGCTATTTTTTGGACTTATATCAAACTCTATAGATAGCTATTTTTTGGACTCTTTGCATCAAAATTGCTTTCATTTATCGGTTTTAATTTCAATGCAATAAGTTTTCAAGCTTTCAAAATTGTCTGAACAATTTTACTGAGTATCCTGAGAGTGGAAAAATAATTAAAAAATTTATGCTTAAATAATTGGAGAAAATTTACAATTGAAAGAAAATTAATCCTCATACTTTTAAATGTGGTAAAAAATTTGGCAACATAATCTTTCTTTCTACCTCGCTCTCTCTGAGTATATATTTCTTCTCAATTATCAATGTGATACAATTCAATCACAAAGACTACTTTTTGTTCGAAATTTTAAAATTAATCTTAGTTTTAAAAAAACTGTTGACAGAGGTTAAGAAAATGAAAAAAAAAAATTTACATTTTATTGACAAACAATTTTCGATTGTGAACATAACAGCTACATTAAGAAAGAAATTGAAATTATTAATATAAGAAAGTTTTAGGGGTGAAATTGATTACTTATCATAAAACTTATTCTTATTAACGAAAAAGCAAGACTTTGAGACTGTAAGCTTATAATCAAAAACAAATCTTGATAATATCAAGTGTAACTAATTCTGATTAAGATCATATTCTGCTGCAAACTTTTTTGTATATAAGAATATACAAAAGTAGTTTTTTGCTAAATCGTTAGATAAATCTTTCATTTGTCATATGCAAATAAATGACAAATAATCAAACGTTGATAAAATAGCACGAAAATTTATTTTACTATTCAAATTTTGAAATAAATAGTATTATAAATTCCCCATTAAAATTTTACTTAGATAATTAGGTAGTCTATATATATATATCCAAAATGTAATTTAACTTTGAAGAAATGAAATGTAATAGGTAAAATATATTTTGTTCAATTTTTCAAAATAATCCAATACATTTTTTGGATTACTCGCTCAAAATATTACTTCGAGGTTTTTCTAGCTTTGATTTATTGTTTGAATAAAACAAGAAGCAGGAATTAAGTTTTATACTTAAAAAATAGCAACTACAAATAGTTATTTATAGCAGATATTCTGATATATTTGAAGTTTTGCATAAGACACATGTTGTGTAGTTTTTCGTACTTGTGTTGTATTATGAGATTTATTGAATATTAGTATCTGTTTTAGAAGCAATATGATGGCTATTGGTGACATACTTTGTAATTTTGAATCTTAGTCAATTGTCGCGAATGGCACCTGAGCTAGTACGCGCCCCCCCGCCGCCGTCGTCCAACTCTACGAATTTCCACTCCACGTCACGAGAATACTTGGATCATCGACAGGTTTAAAGTGCATCAGTCCCGTTACATGTTAGATCTTTAGTGGAATCAGAAACTCAAGATTCATGATTCTATAAACTGTTGGAAAATAAATCATCCTACCCAATGCATTTATAAAATTTAAAAGTAGCACATAACTAAACATATAGATTATCAAAACATTTTTAGTGAAACATTTGCTTATGAACAAAAATAAGCATATCGCGTGTATTTCTACATTCCATTACCACTATTTAAATTTGTTATATCATTTTATCATGAGTAATTTAATTAGTCGGGCATTACTTTGTTAAAAGTACATTTACAATCCAAATTGTTTATTTAAAGATGCATCATTTCCTTAAAATCTTTTGAATGAGAGCCATCTCCTTTCTTAATAAATTAAAATTGAAAAATAGAAATAATTAATTATGTAAACCCTTTTGCAAATTCATTTAAAAAACTATCAATCACCAAAAATATTTTATTATGAATAAAAATAAGCACTATATAAGTTAAAGCAATTAGTAAAACTTTTTTTAACAGGTAGTATATGCAAATCTCCGGCAACTGAACCGTGAAAGTATTAATCTCAGTCACAAGAAATACGAGAACATGAAACAGAAAAAGCAAAAAGTACGCAGTGAAATAAAATACGTGAATTATGAAGTGTCGGTGGACACACATATAAATAAAAAGAAAAGACTTTAACAGCTGAATAAATGGAGCAGGGTTCGAGAAAAGAAAACATATTCGTTTTATATATATTCTTTACAAAGTAAATGTCAGAAGCCGTCGTTTGAGTTTTAAATCAATGTAAACGAAAACGTACTGTTATGTCTACTTTATCTTTGCGTTCCGCATAAAAAAATTCGAATTCAACCAAAACTGAATAAAGAAAGAAACTAGGGGCAGAGAAAAGAAAATAAATCAAGTCTTCGTCTGTTCGGAATAAAAAATATAAAAAAGAGAAAATCATACATGCGTAGAATAGACAGAGAACAAAATTTAATAGCTCCTTCCACGCGGCTCTCTCTCTCTCTCTCTCTCTCTTTTCTTCATACATCCTAATCTGGAAACATTTTATCTTATTAGGTGTGACGGCAGTTTTTCAGATAAGGTAGGTTTTTCAAAGTTTACTTTGCTTAGCTTCTTAGTTTTAAAGCTTGAAAAATTCCTCAAAGCTAACTTTTTTCTGCTTTCCGTTTCTTCGAGATCTTATATAACAAGTGAGTATCAAAAGGAGGGCTGATTTTTTCAATGTAGAAGGGTTACTTCAGGTTCCATAAAAATGAAATTTATTTTAGCTCACTTGTATAAGGTATTAACTAAAAATTTTGAGTGAATAAATTTGCCCATATAATTAGAGCAATTTATAACGATTATCGATTTAGAAAGAAAGTGAGCAAACCAGTGGATAGATTATGTAAATATTAACTGCATACAATAAAGGCACATGCAACAAAATTCTCGGATTTAATAAGTAATATAAATATGTTCACATAATTAAAAATAGTTACACTGATTCTCGATTTAAGAAAAAACAAGTTACATGAGGGGGGGAGAACCATATAATACTTAGTCAAATATTAAATGGATACAGTATACGTCCATATTACAAATTTCTCGAGTTTTATAAGAAGATATTTAGTAATTTTTTTATAATAATCTTTATATTTTAATTATTTATATATTCTGCTTTTTTTAGTAATTAATTAATGTCACAAAAATATTCGACAGCTTTGAATGCATTAAAAGCAATATTTTTAATTGAATGGAAATTTAAAAATTTGGATGATATTGAAATTATTTTTACTGATCACTTCAAATAAAATGATCTTATCAAAAACTCTTATCCCATAAAATAACTAACTAATCATTAATTCTTTCCAGGTAATATTTTACAACACTCAGATTTAATAATTGCAGATTAGAAGTTTATTCTAATTAGTTTGGGATAAATTATATACTTTTTCATTAAATTGTCTTAAAAATATAGATGCATGAACATTTTCAAGAAAAAGATCAAACAGAATTAATAATAAAAAATTAAATGTAATGGGTCAATTCATAGTTAAATCCACTATGAAATGACCCATTACATTTAAGTCACTTTCTTAAATTTTTATATATTATTCAATAAATAATTAACAAATGTGATCTTGATTGAATTTCTGATGCACTTAATGCAAAGGTATAAAAAAAATTGTAGAGCAACAAGGTTATGTAAATCAAACGCAGCCTTCGTGAAAAGCTCGTTTGTTGAATGTAAAATAGCATAATTCATTACTTGTCTTACAATTAATTTATTTACGATTATTATAACTTAAATTTATGATAGTGTTGAAAATGATTCAAAAGATAAGAAGCATCGTAATTACTATCAATTAAACAAGAACATTGTTTGGACACCTTAATAACACTTTGATCATTATTTATTGACTTGACGCATAAGCCAGTTTCAAATTTGCAAAACAAAACGTGTTTCCGAGATTAGATAACAACGGATTCTTTCGCTCCAACATTATGTGAAGGTCATTAATATATGAAGAGCTACTTTTATTTCACAGGAATACAAAATAAAGATTTGCCGCTTAACTAAATAATATCTGATAAGAAATACGCTTGATAATTTATTACAAAACTATTTACAAATTTTTGTAAGTTGCAAAGAAACTATATTAGAAACTTTACAGTTTTAATATCAAAAGATTTAATTGATGTAAAACTCTTCTCATTGACTTCTTTAATATTGCAAAAATTCTTGTAATTAAATTGCTACTATAAATTTGCGATTTGCATCCGAAACATTTTTCTGGTTTATTTTTTTCTGAATGTTTTTTTGAAATATAACCAATTGAAAAATTAGAACTTCCCATATTCATTTAAAACAAGTTCTTAAATTTAAATGAGAAACATACCTTTTACTTCATAACTGCATTAAAACTAATTATAACATATTGATGAGTTTTATTAAGATGGGATTAATTCATTACGAAAAAGAAATAATGATTACGGATTATCAAATAAATTTGGTAATAAAATGTACCATGAATCGATCCTCATTAACAGTTTACTGTAAATAGTTTTTGATTCGTAATAATTCATAAGTACAAGTTGAATGCGTAAAATTATGCCTGCTTAAATAAGAATAAGTTATTCTTAATGAAGAAAAGAAATTAAAATGGTGCTTAACAAGAAAATTCCTTTGCTAATAATAATGTGTGCATGAACTGTAAATAAAAATTTAATAGTTCGATAACACCAACTAACTTCGTTTGGAATTAAATATGTTTCTGTTTAAATAATATCCAGTGTTATCTAAGCAACATGTAAAACGTGCAATATCTGCCAGGGAAACAATGAAATATGTATTGCGGACTTAAGAAATTTAATTATACATTTATTAAATTTAAAAGAAAATAATTGAAAATAATATTCTATTGAAGAACACCTTTTTATTGTTCAAATCTTTTTATGTTCAATACTTGGATACTAAGTTAAAATTATACCTAATGTTATTTATTCAATATAATGCTGGATATCTATATGATACGAAATCTATGCCCACTCGACATTTTACACACTAACGTGTTTTTTAAAGAAGGACATTTTAGCACAAAAAAAACCTCAAATATTTTAAGTCATTCTTTTTTCACTCTTAATTCAAATACAGGAAGTAAAATTTAGTTAAAATTAAAAAATAATAAAAACTACATATAATGCAACATTTGAATTTTAAATTCCTTAATGATATAATTTTAAAGTTTAATTTATCTTTCCATTTCTTTCTTTACATGACTTCAAAAAACAGGGAATAGATGTGAAAATATATTGCTGTAGGATTCATAGCTATAGCATTCTTCATGCATAAAAAATGGATATTCCAAAATTTACCTTTGAAAAAGAGGGAGATGTCTTTTCATTTAATAAATACATGAATAAAAATTTAATACCTACATTTAATAATCTAACATAAATGGTGCTTTAAAATGTTAGAACTAATATTGTATAAGAAATAGAAAACAAATCTCTTTTCGAATCCCATCAAAATCTTAAAATCTTTAATATCGTTAATTATCATCGCTCTCGGTTATTCGTAGCACTTATTTCCATCTGAATTAAAGGATCCGTATTTGAGTAAACAAATCCTGAGAGAGTCTAATATCGAAGTTCATCAAAATGTAATAAACCGCCTTTCAATATTTCAACCGCTATGAAGTAGCGCTTTATGATGCAAATCTCAGTTCCACCTCGCAATTAACTATGGAACTAACTGATTTACAAAAGACATTTGCGCTTGTGTTATTAGAACGAATTGAAAGGTTCTACTATTTCAAACAAAATTTTTACTACTCTGTTTTCTTGAAGATTGGAACTAACGATAAACTAAAATTATAGCCTAGGTAGCGGTGATGAATATTCATCGTACATATCTTCTCACCTATATCACGAATATTTTATGAAGTTTATTTGTCAGTAAGTAATTGTAACTTTAATATCTTCAGTAGAATATTTAAAAGTCCCGATGAATTTATTTCAGCTAAACGGAACATTAATGATAAGGAGATTTTCTTGAGAAATGCAAATTTTTGTATATATATATATGGAGGGCTGAAGGAAACCACGTTATTTTTAACCTTGATCTTAATTACTTATAAAACCAATCTGAATTTGTACGAATCAGCTTTTTTTCGCTCGTTTATAAATTATGTCCTCTTTAACCTTAGATTACAGTAATTTTTAGTAATTTCGATGTGTCATCAGTGTAAAGACTTCTGATTATAAATACTCGCGTTTGGCTCGTGGTTTGGGGAGGTCTATCTTTTTTCCTATTTAGCACCACATCGAGTCATAACGGTTTCCATGTTCAAATTTCCATCATTATCCTAAGAGTCATGAATAAAACTCGGTTAATAAAAAAATAGATATCCTCCTTATTAACAATAATATTTACAAATAAAAGTTATCGGAAAACAACAAGACTAAAAACTGTCTAATACTAGTTGATTGACAAAATCCAACTTCATCATTCCTTATCTGTTCAGTTCTTTTCAGTAATCTTAAAACAGATATCTGTGTTAATTCAATGATCTCCCAGGACATGACAAATTACTTTTTAAAAATTATGCATGAAATAATTAAGAAAAGTAATAAATTAAATTATTTCTAGTAACATTTTAAGCAAAATTTTCATTAAAAAACATTTTATTTCTCAAAATGATTTACAATGTATATGAAAAATTAATGTTTTTATAAAATCGTGCACTTTACATAATGTGCTTTAAACGTAGAAAATATAGAAGTGAATCCCATTTTTTATAGATAAAATGTGTTTTGATATAAGATTCAGAAACTTAAAAAGTTAAAATAACTCATTCACTAAATTTTTCTATGAATATAGTTGTATCAGGATGTTTCCTATTTCTACTCTCTTCCGTCATCTTAAATTACAAAACACAAGTATTTTTCAAAGCCCTAATTTATTTATTCTATTTAAGAGAAATGCTCTCCTCCGGTTCAGGGTCCTCGATATATTTACTAACAAGTTTTACTTAAATTTGAAAAATCAAGCTCACACGGTATACATGGGTCATAGATGCAGTAATTTCAGCGAGATATTTTCAGATTCAACAAAGCAGAGTCCAATCTTTATTCTTGCAAATAGGGGTTCTATCAAATTATGTTTCACACATGCATAAATATATTCCGTGGACAATTCAATTACTTCTTACTCTTATATTTTACAAACTTCGCCAAAACTTACTTTCCCTTTTTTTTTTCGATATCACTTCACTACTTTTATTTAGGCAAACCAATTTAAGAGTAATCATCTTTTTTCATTTTATTGAATAGAGATTTTATTATTGGAAAAATTGGATTATAAACATTCCCCCAAAAATGCAAATAGCCCATCCTTACAGAATGTTATCAACTCTAGGTAATAAGTTAAAATAATCAAGCAAACCAATTTATTAGCCCAGAAGAAAAACTGAAAGAAACATAACATTAAATTTTGAGAAAATGATCCCCAAATTTTAATTATTCCAATTACATAATCCTGTGTCCCTATGTCAAATTCGTATATTCCAATTACATATTCGCGTTTACTTATTACATATTCATGTCTTTAGTTCATTTTAATTCACTCTTTTCGAAAGGTTTGAAAAAATAATATTCATGTTAATATATACCTTTTATCCCGAGAAAAAAAAATATCAATGTGCAGTGTAATTCCATAAATTAATTGGGGAGTCCTTGTGCATTTTCGGGGGTATTTCATTACAGTAATAAAAATTAATAATAATTGATAGTAAAAGACATTACATAAAAATAAATAAATCGGGACATTAACTAAACATTTCCAAGAGTAAAAAATGAACATATCTAAAATGCTCTGTACTAAAAATTTGAAAAATAAATATCGAATATAACAGAATATACAAGCTAAAAATATTCGAGTATACGGTATCTACGTTCCATATTACAAATAATTGCATCGTACTTTAAAAATAGACACTAATTAAAAATTATTTTGCCAAGTAAGATCACGTGACATCGCTGGGAGCGATATTAACCTGTCAACACACACATTGATCACTTACCCACAACGATGTACAATAAATGTTATTTTAATCTGCCTTTCGATGATTCGGCACTTTATTTTATCCAGTATCAATTTAACCGTTCGCTTTAACCGTTCCCAAACAGCTGGATTAATATATAGTTTATATATATATATATAAGCGAAATACCACTCACTGACTCATCACGAGATCTCAAAGACTATACAACTGATTGACTTGAAATTTAGCTTAGTTACTCATTTTGCGATGTAGATTCTCACTAAGAACGGATTTTACGGAAGTCTTATAGAAAAAATGTAATTTTCATCCGTAAATCTACTCTTATCTGTCGGTTATGCAATTTTAGCGACTTTATCGCCAAAAATTGTATGACCGACGCCAAATGGAATATATTTTTTTATATGTATAATACTGTGTATTGTCACCAATTAAGTTTACTTGGTGAGATTTGCGCATGCGGAATGGAAAAATACCGAATAATTTTATATTGAAGCGCTGGTGGAGGATAGGCAAGACTTTGGAGAAGGGGCTCTTTATGTGAAATTTCGTGCATGTCGAAAATAGGAAACGTACATATTTAGTGATAGAAATAAATGAGTTTGGAATAAATTGAGTTTCTGAATTTGGAATGTAGTTTAGCTCCATAACTTAGTGGGATTTTGAAAAATACTAAAATGGCGACTTTTTACGGAGTAGCACACACGCAAGACAATCTCCGTTTACTGGAGGACCTCGCTACATGCATGAACGAACTGAAGAGGCTATGACATACGTAAGATATTTTGGACATCCCGAGTTGAGCGAATTTTTTTTAGAATTGCAGTCACTTGCAATCCTAAATTGTCAGAAATCAAAATGTCTTGAGGCAAGGACGAAACTATTATGATAGACACGATGCCATTGCGAGGGTATTTCATTTGAAATTTAAACACATGATGAATTTTCTGACTAAAGGTTATTCCTTTGGCAATACTAGCTGTAATATGCATACGATGGAATGAATTTTATCCATATTTTATATATAAGAGGTGACTTTTTACTAAAAATGTTTATTTTTCTCATATATTTGAATGTCGAGGATAAATATTATCACAGACAATCAATTTCTTAAAATTTTAAATTTAGATTATCATTAAAGTTTTAAAAATTGAAAATTTTCTTGATATCTTACGTATAGGTTCCAAAATATTATATTATCGTCTGTCCAGCGAAAAGGACGGGTATCAACTAGTAGGCATATATAGCGCGGGATGTTTATTAACTCTCATTTTTTTCTCTCTCAATAAGTCAAAAAAACTTTTAAATCATAAAAATATAATGAATATGATTATTTCATAACTTTTCTCTATTTAGTTAAATCTCAGTTAGGAATAGGGAGTTCAAATTTTTTTTATTCACCTTGATCACCTTAATGTTCAAAATACAAAAATACGTTTATTATGAATTCGGCTATATTTCACGAGAAGAATGTTCAAATTATTAACCAAAAAGTTTTTTAAAATAATCGTCCGAATAGATATTATTTTAAAAATTCTAAATATGAGACAAAATTCTCGCAGTGTTATATCTATAAACATATTGCGAAGTTTGTGGTAAAATCTTTGAACTAGTCACAAAATGAGTGGGGAATATTTCTGTGGGACCTCTGAACTTCAAATAAAAATAAAAAATTACAAATCTATCCAGTGTAAAAGTTATTATGTTCCTTAAACGTATTTTAAGATCTAATTTCTTTAATATAAAATTCGAATTCTCTTTTTTAAGAGAAATCATGGAAAACATTTTACTCTTTCAAATAAAAGACCTCTCACAATCCAAAATGGAGCTGATTCCATAAAAAGTGAGGAGTCGAAACAATTTTGAATTGGAAAACTGTTTCAAAAAATTTAAAAAGGGGAATTTCTTGAAATAGCTTCATTGTCCTTTGTTCATGACACTAAAATATCCTTTATACAAAAGATTATCATCTTATCTCAAAAAAATATTTGATAACAACATTATTTCCTAGATTTCGTATAACATTAACATAAGGTTATGCTTAGCAACATTCTAGAATTTTGTAAATAATTTTCAAAAGCAGCATTTAAATTTTTACACTCTTTTAGAAAGTTTTATAAATATTTACTATCATACTTATTGAATTTAAATAAAATTAGTTATGAAGTTTCTGTGAATAGTTGTTACTAGAAGAATTTCTTTTTTAATTGAATTTCTGATCATTGTCATAAAGTAGTAATAATTTTTTGATAAGTTTTTAATATACTAAAGGTATTTTTTTCTCAAACGTACAGATTTATATCTTAAAATTTTATGATTAGGCCTCACAGTTTTTCACCTCACATGAACTTCATATTCAAAGTAATGACTCCAATTACTTCATATTCAAAGATTTTATTTTCAAAGAAAAATATTCTTAATGTCTTGTTTCCCTATAAATCCCTATCGTTCGTTAAATAAATCAGATTCTTCAAGTAGCGTTCAGAATTACTCTTTTTAAATGATATTTGTATAAATTATTCCGCCAAACTTCAATACATATAAATCTAGTCAATGAAATTAATAATGTTGATATTCAGTAAATCACATTAAAAATTCCAAGACATTATTAATGTGATTTACTGACAATATACATGAATAATTTTATGCTATAAAGGGATAAAGCGCAGGAAAGGAGAGCGTTAGATCAAGCAGAAAATGTGTAAACAAGGGAGGAAAAAGAGAATTCACCGAAAGAATTTTGTTCATTATTCGGCAGTTAAAAAGAGCAACTTCAAAAAGCAAATCAGTATATTTAAAGGTGGACGAAAAGGTTTGGTATTAAGAATAATTGAATAAAAACAAAGATTATGAATTTAATTTAATACACACACACACACGCACACACATATATATATGGGGGGAATTGTCCCACTGTGCTACAGCAGCGCCACCTACAACACAGTTTAGAAGGTTAGATCTCTAGGTGTGAGCACACAGAAATGTGTGTCCATCTTTTTCTTTAATTTTTCATAATTTAACAAGCTATTTTTTCTCTATAAACGAGCTTCGTTCTTTTCACCATACCAATGCCAACCTCCACAATGGAAACTCGAGTTCAGCAAACGAACCAGCATTTAAAGTAAAATTAAAATTTAAAATGCGAACTTAAAACTACTACGAAAACAGGCTAACATATTGGCTGCCGCCAAAAGAACATGGACGCTAGCTCTCTTCAATAAGTACAGATGGTACTTGTGATCGAGAACTTGTGATCATTTCTGAGTTCAGACGGTACTAAAAATCTTGAACTTGTGAGTATTTTTAAGTGTAGACGGTATTTACATTACTATCAAGTGACGAAATTTGATATATGTTGTTGTGACTGCTCAAGAATTATGGATAAATTTCGCAGCTGAAAAGAGGGGTAAGTACCTTCTCTAAATTACCTTTCAATTTATGTATGAAAATAAGTTTTATTCAGTGAATGTGCATCTCGAACTGTATATAGATGATCACCCTTAATGATATTCCTGTTTTGTCAAACTTTCTTAAAAAAGAAAATATTAAAACAATTAAGTTGTTAAACAGTATATTATTTAACGATGCACTTGATCGTATTACAATATTGAAGATCGCAAGAAATTTATAATCAATTCTTTTTCTAAAACGATTTAGATTGTGAATGAAATATGTTAGGTCTGGATATTAATCACTAAACAGTGATTCTGAAATATTTGATGACGAAACAGAAAAAAAAAACCTACTTCTTCCTTTTTCCCTTATGTAATGTTTCCGGCTTTTAATCATCGGAAATTCGCATCGAAAGTTTATTGGTTCTGATATATATTATATAAAATGCTTTTATACAAGACAGTGAAGAATCGTTTCTTTTTTTCCCATCGTTGAATGAACAGCAAAAAATAATATTCGCTAAAACTTTAATTGAAGGTCAGGCAAAAAGTTTTATATATATATATATATGCAACGTAATCTTACGACATGGCTTTCATTTAAAAATGCTTTATTAAAAGAATTCCGCCATCATTTAAATTCTGCTGAAATTCATTGACAGTTAAGCAGACGTAAATTATGTCAAAACGAATCTCTTTTCGAATATTTTATAGCAATAAGAGAACTCGCTAGTACTTCCTGTGAAATTATTGATGAAGCTTCATTATTTGACTATAGTATAAATGACATATATGATTGATTACCCATCAAATAAAGCTATTTTATACGGTGCTAAATCTATTTCAGAATTTAAAGAGAAACTTCGTATTTATGAAAAAAATTGTCAGTAATAGGAACAAAAAAAACCTTTCCGAAGACAAATTCTCAATTCAGACAAGGACGCGAAATGAACCAAAACATAACTTTCATAGGTCTGAAATCCTAAATGGTAATGCATATAATAAACAAAAAACTTGTTTTAATTGTAATATGTCTGGACATATTTCTTGTTTCTGTCCCGACTAACATAAACCTGTTCCAAATCGAACGGATACTGATATGTTAACTATAAATCATTTATCTCCTCTGATGTATAAAACCGTTGCTATCAATGATAATTCATTTACTGCATTGGTCGATACTGATAGTAAGAAAACAATTATAACGAAAAATATTTATAAAAAAATTGGTTCATCACTTTTAACTACTTTCCATAGGTTACTTACAGCGTTTGGTCATGGGCACGTTACACCAATAGATAATCAGAAATTTACCGCCAACTTTTGTGTTGTTAATAATGAAATTATGACGTCAAATACTATTATTGGCTAGGATATTTTAACACAGGCTGAAATAAAAATCAACACAGATGGTGTCAGATTAAAAAAAAATTTCATGTACTAAAACGGAAAATGGAGAACAACTTTCGATTTCTAACATCTCAACAAATGATAAATTAGAACTTGAAATCGGATCAGATGTTACTAAAATTCAAAGAAATATTCTTCATAATTTAGTTTCAATCTATAAGCCAATTAAGACTAAAACTACTGATATCCAAATGTCTATTAATTTAAAGAATGAAACACCAATAACACATAGACCACGATGATTACCTTTTGTTGAAAGAAAAATTGTAGATGACCAAGTGATGAAATGGTTGGCTGATGGTATTATTGAGCCATGATCTTCTGATTTTTCTAGCCAAGTAGCTGTTGTCAGGGGGAAAGACGGATCCCTGGGAGTTTGTAATGATTATAAACAACTTTATAAAAACATTGTAAGAGATAACTATCTCTTACCTTTAATAGATTATCTGCTTGATAACCTTCAAGATACAAATACGTTCAGTACAATTGAGCTACGTAACGCATTTTTTCATTTAGAAATAGAACTAAATAGCCAACGAGATACATCATTTGTGACACATGATGGACAATTTCAGTTCCTACGCGCTCCTTTCGGTCTTTGAACGTCACCAACAGTGTTTCAGTAGAACATAAATACAATATTTAAGGATTTGATTACCAAAGGTCTTGTTTTAATTTACATGGACGATACAATTATAAAATCTAAAAATACAGGATAAGGTCTCGAAAGGTTTGCATCAGTGTTTTCACTCGCTTCCTTTTACTGATTAGACATAAATTTTCAAAAATGCAAATTTTTAAGAAAACAAATAGAATTTCTTGGCCATATTATTACAAATGGTAAATTGTTCTGTCACCGAAAAAAAAATCAAAGCTGTTCTTAATTTTCCTAAGCCGAAATGCCAAAAAGAGCTACAATCTTTTCTTGTTCTTGCTGGATACTTTAGAAAATTCGTTTTAAATTTCTCCATCATTTCACATCCTTCAACAGAACTTCTGAAGACAAATCATGATTTTAAATTTGCTGATGGAGAAATATAAGCATTCTATTGTTTCAAACAATGTTTATCTTCCCCATTTCTGTTATGAACATTTACAATCAGAACGATGATACCGAAATTCATTGTGATGCTACTATTCATGGTTATGGGTTATCCAAAAATCAATGACAGATAATTTTCTTCACTCAATACATTTTATGAGTAAGAAAAGGATAGACGCTGAAACAAAATAAAGCAGCTATGAATTTGAATTTTTAACTATTGTCCAAGCATTAAAAAAGTTAAGTTTACTTATTAGGCAAACATTTCAAAATAGTTACCGATTGCAAGAAAAAAGATTTGTGCACTCGGATAGCACTATGGGCATTACAACTACAAGATTTTGATAATGAAATAGAACATCATGCCGGTTCCAAAATGAATCGCGTAGACGCTGTTCCGTTCTAATACAAGCCACGCCACCGAGCTGACGAAACGAGACGATTGCTGAAGTGAAGAAGAGATGGAGCGAAAACCAAAAACATATCGAACTGAACTTTCGAACTCTTTCGTTCGCGTATATATATATATAAATATATTTATATATATTTGTGAGATATAACTGTATTCGAATTTGTGTATCAAATTTAATCTCTGTAAATAATTTTATTTTAATATATCATTCTGCAAAAATAATAATAATTTGTATGTCCTTCTTTCAAGTAGTTACTGTCTAGAATTATCGAAATAATTCAAATTGCCATTTAGAATTTTGAGACGAAACGGCAGATTAATTCATCCCGCCTTTTGGATTCGAAAGCAGGTAAGCGTTTTACCTTGTCTATTTTCGTATATAGAATAGATTATATTTTACAGACGCGTTAAGTAAATACCCAGTTATGGTCGTACAAGACACTCTCGTAGAAAGAACAAGACACTGAATTCCAAACTATTAGAGAACTTTTAAAAATCAAACCTTAAAATGATTGCCTTCTAAAATCCGATATTCTCTACGAGTTTGTTGATGGTAAAGAATTACTCGTTATTCCTACAAATATGCAGAATGACATTATACGCAGCGCTCGCCAGTATGGACACTATGCTCTTAAAGAACAGAAGAAGCACTCAAGCATCAATTCTGTATCCCTAAGGTTAAAAAAAAAAGACTGTTTCGTTCAAAATTGTGTTTCATGTATTTTGTTAATCGCAAAGGGGGAAAACAAGATGGTCTACTACACCCTATCCAAAAAGAAGCCATTCTTCCACACACATATCATGCTGACCGTTTAGGCCCATGTCCCCCGCAAACAAGAATTATAAACATATTTTTGTCGTATATACTCTTAGTAGGAGTATATACTCCTAGTATATACTCCTTCTCAAAATTCGTACGGCTTTACCCAACGAAGACAACAGATGCTGCAGAAGTTAAAGCAAAATTAGAAAATCAAAAATACATAATTGGCAATCCATCTTGAATTATTTCTGTCAGTGGTACCGCATTCACTTCTCAACAATTTCATTGCAGTACCGAAAAAACTACACATTTCCCAAGTCTCCGGAATACCTAGAGTAAGGACAAGTAGAGAATTTGAATTCTGCAATCGAAACAGTAATATCCAAACTTTCCAAAGACAATTCACAAAAATAGTATATGCACGTCAAAGAAATCCAAAGGTTATAAATGCAACGTTCCAACCAGATATTCAAACAACTCCCTTCGAATTGCTGTTTGGTATAACATGATGATGGCACAAGATCTCAAATTCCCTTAATGAAGAAATCCAAGCTGATTTCGTCAACAACCGTAATGAGTTAAAGAAACAATGTGAAAAACAAATCCAGAAAGTTCAAGATGGAAACTGAAGAAATTACAACCTCCGGCAAAAACCAGCTACTGCTTTCAAGCCTCATGCTCTTGTCGCCATCAAACGAACTCAATTGGTACCAGGACTCAAACTAAAACCCAAATACTTAGGTCCGTACAAGATAACGAAAATCAAACCGAACGACACTTACGATGTTCAAAAGTGTGGCTTTTTCGAATTACCAGCGAAAACTAGTACTTATGCTGAATATCTCAAGCATTTAATTAATGACGCTATTACCTGACGAACTAATGCAACAACTTTTTTCTTCCGAACTTTATAAAGACATTATTATTTTTCTTTTCCTAAAAATCTTTTTATCTTATAGAGTGAATTTCAATCTTTGCATTACTTTGTGTTTTTCTAGTGCATTAATTTTCTTTTCAAATTTTCAGGTATTGGTAAGTAGCTTAAGTTTTTTAAACTTTCCTAATAGTTAATATTCAACCATATGTTAATCAACTTTTAAGTTAGTATGTTCTTCCTTCAATTGTGTTATCATTTTCTTTATTTGTATGCAAATACCATTGTTTTAATTAACACTTTTACTGACTCACCTGAAATCAGGTGATATTGTAGAATGGCCGATTGCAGGAATTGTATTGCTGTGCTACAGCAGTGCCACCTTTAACGCATATTAGAGGGTTAGATCTCGAGGTATAAGTATGCAAAAATGCGTGTCCGTCATTTTCTTTAATTTTTCATCATTTCATAAACTATTTTTCTCTATAAAACGAGCTTGGTTCTTTTCAACATACCGATGCCAACCTCCATATATATATATATATATATATATTCCTGGAAACGAAATGCCTAAGTTCTATTTTGAATTTAAATAAGCCGTTAATCTAACATACTGGTATAAATATGTGATTGTGTGTGTATAAATTATATGTTAAACTTTCAAATTGATTTCTGGTATCATGTTCTAAGTTTAATATGGCTTGAAGGAAAATATTATTTTTAAATTCATTCGACTCTCTCCTAATTATTTCAAAGAAAGTCCTTATTTTTATCTCTCTCTCTACTCATAATTTTAAATCTCAGTAATGATTTTCTTCATGCAAATTATTTCAGATATCTTTTTGGAATTCAATTGAGGCCATTTTTCAAAATTAAAAATAATTCTTGTCTTACAAATCCAATATGTTGGTTCCATTTCCATGGATTACACAGTCCATCTACTCCATGTCTCCCAGATCAAGTAACCTCGCAAGTATGATACAAAGTATTTATTGAAAAAAATTCACTTCATTCCAACAAATTCCAAGAACCTCAATCCTTCTTTTTTCTTATTTACTTATTTTTTATCAGCCATTTCGTTCCATCGATGGCCACCATCACTCTTCCCACCGAGTGGTTTCGGAATATATTTCGTCCTTGCCTTAACCCGTCTTTATCTCTCCTTGCGGGAATTACCAGGCATAAAAGCGAGCGGGGAAGAGATGTCTCTTCTGGGATAACTCGGTGTACGAAGGTAGGATAGGCCAGATAAGAGTCGTTACACTTCAACTACCTCCATGTCTATAAGTCAATATACTGTCAGAGTTCTCCAGCAGTTGAAATGTCTGCCTGCTATGATTTTTTATACTTAAAGCAGTAGTTTTCGGTTGATATTTGCTCTTTATGGCTTCTTGTGGAGATTTATATAGGTATTTTCAACAGTGGTTTAACAAAAATCTAGAAAACCTAGTATAATGTTTCCTTCGCTGAGGTCTTAACTGAAAGTTTGAGTAGTATCTGTTAGAAAATAATGTAGTAACTAAAAAACACTTGTTTGTTTGATACATCTCGTATGTTTTTAAGACATATTTTTAAATTTTGAACAAATGTTCCTTAGTGTAATTTTTATTTCATCAAAACATAATAATTTGCCTCAATTTTTATTAAAAAAAAGATGTTTGAAAGTAATAAAAACAGAAGCATACATGGAAAATCAAAATTTAAAAAATTACGATCAAAATCTGAACCACAAGTTTGTAAGTGTTATCTTGTTTTTTTCCACAAAAATAATGTCTTCATTTATTTACTCTTAAAGATCTTCGATTAAAATCATTAATTTGGATTTCATAAGCGAATTATACATAAATTGAAAGAAAAAAGTTATCTAAGTAAAAAATAAAAGGAATAATGTTGATAGAATTCAAAATAATAATAATAAAGTACAAAACTACAACAAAAATAAATTACACAAATTTCAAATCTAAAATTAAAAGTAGTAAACTATTCTGTTATTACCAAATTAATACACTTAATGCAATTGCAAAGTATGATTTCTTTTAAATTGCTGTAAGAAGAATATTACACTAAAATACAAGAATAATAATAAAAATATGTAAGTAATAATTAAATTACCCAATTATAGCGATTTTAAATTCAACTACTTTTAATATGCAAAAAAAAAAAAACTGCAATTTAAAAATATTCAAAACTACAAATGTCGTAATAGACAAAAACAAATTAAAACCTGCTGGGCTTAAATCCAAAAATATAGTATAAAAAAATTAATAAATGGAGATAAAGTAACTCAAAATGTTGTCTCGAGAAATCCATGTGTATACTAATATTTTAATCCAATCAACTTACTTCAGTGAAATACTTTATAACGAAATAGTGAAACACCAAATACAAGCAAAACTCCTCAATCAAAAAAGTAATTCTTCCTCAGAAATAAACTGTTACCTATCTCAAGCCATGCAATCTTCTTAAACAACATATTCAAAAGCTCATGAATGCGTTTCACTGCCAAACTACTTTTAATTGATTGATTTTATGAAACAAAGGTATTTACTTATCCTAACAATTTCAACAATAATGGAGAAAAAACTTAAACCATGAAAAATCAATACAAAAAAATATGTACTAAAGATTTTTAAAGTTTTTTTTAATGTAGTAAAGAAATATTCTTACAAATAAATTTAACTAAAATACTTAACTCAAAAATTATTCTAAAAAATTAGTCTGAAACTAGTGATTAAGTATATGTACATCTATATGTAATTAATTAAAATGAATCATTTTTAAATGAGTATTTAAAAACTTATAGGATAACTTTTATTTATTTAGCTCGTTGAAAACTTCTTTTAACTGTCATTTTTCATATAAATCTTTATACCAAGTCATTATTTCGTACAATATAATTAAAGCTAATGTTTCTAAACATAGAAATAATTATAAAATTATTCAGGAAAGATTCTTCACTAAAATGAAACTTAAAACTATCTCATTATTCAAAAATATGACTAATAATTTTATTATATGTTAGTTTCAATTAGATACCTAAATATTATGCTTCAAATTTACTAATATTAGTTTTAATTAAATTTTTATAATATAGGGGTGAGAAAAGTTAGCTTTATCATCAATAACCTTATCAAAATTCAAAACAAATAGATCATCTAATGTATAAATAAAATTATTTTTATCTGCATAATTATGTCCAAAATAATGTAAGTAAATATTCGATAAACTATTACTTGCAGCTCTTCCTTGTGTGGCCGCGGTAGCCTAATGGTCCTGGTTTAGGACTCGTGGCCTGCGGTTTTCGTTCAGTAGCGGGTTCGATCCTTGGCCGCTAAAGACCCGCCGTGAAGCCGGGGCTGATGCAAGTTAAATCTGTCGGGGCCCAAAGTCCTCCCTTTGGCGAGGTGTGGAAGTTAGGAGAGGGGGTACCAGCTCAGGTGTCGTCCTCGTCACTTGACCGAGGTTCAAAATTACGAGGTCCGTCGCCAATAGCCCTCGTGTTGTATCTAGTACGACGTTAATAAAAAACTAAACTAATTCCTTATAGAATATCCTGTGTTTTTTTATCGTTATATTTAATGTAGTTTTCTCCATGGGCAATATTAGGTTAAAGAAATAAAATCATTAATATTATAATTCTTATATTGTATCATTACTAATTCATCGATATCTATCAAATTATAGAGGTCTTCAAAATCGTAACTATGCATAGAAAATGTTTATTTGTCTTTATTGTATTTTCTTAATAATATCTGAACTATTTTTGATGATAACGGTTCAAAAACTTTATTAGTAGTATCTTGTTATATTTTTTTGTAATAACTTATCTTATTTAGAGTGAGTGTGAGTGATAGTGAAGTTTAATGGTTCTGTAAGTTTTTTTCCATCCCTTAATGCATTGGTTATTATTAGAGATTATAATCCGGAAGCCTGTATCCTTATTCACTCATTATAACTCAAGACTTTATCTTCTATAATGTTCAAATGTCCTGTAATGACACGCTGATGCCCCTTATTAAAAATTACTTGATATATTTTGAAATTACAATTTAGATCAATTTTCAGATCTTTAATTTTATCACAATTAAAAACAAATTTATCAATCTGTTTGTCTTGTCTAAAAACACTTCTTTTATATGTAATATCTTAACTGGTAAAAAGTTCTTATGATTTTAGTAAATATTATTAAAATTAAGCTTATCAAACAAGCATCATTCATTCATTTTAAAATAAATATTGTTCAATAATATTATTTGCTTTATTATTATCTTTAATATTATTTTTATTCACTATGTAGTCAGTAATATCTTTAACAACAATAAACATTGAATGTATATTTTGTTGTCTTTAGTTTTTTGTATTTTGTAACGAACATGAGATGGCGCTTTCTAGCAAGGCTTCTCTAAAAAAGGAAAATATGAATTAACAGAAATGTCGCCAGTCGACAAAAGAGAGATTAAGCAATGACCCCTTCACTTTGGCGATGGATCTGGCGAATTGGCAAGAAACTTGTGACTTCGGCGAAAAATGGAAAGTACTCAAAGGTGCTGGTACCCAAGCGAAAAATCGAACAGGAAGAAAGTTACGTACTTTTCGTGAATTTTACCACATGACGTCACGCCTGGCCAGAAAACGTGTAATTACGCCAAGAGTCTGGGAGCAATTGAAATCTGTTTGTCTGTATAGTCTACTTTGTAGACCGATATGAAATCATCCTATCGGTCTACAAAGCAGATGGGGGATCGATTGAACGCTTGAAATGGAGTGTGCCTGCTGAATTTGCGAAGAAACAACGTGTATTCGCTAGGAATCGTAGGAGCCTGCCCTGGAAATGCAGAACATTACTGCAGACGACCTCCGAAGTGAGAACTGTTAAGCTGATGAGCTGAACGTTATTATAAGTTCTGTTTCGTATGAGTTTGTGTAACTAAACTGTGCTAGTGCTGTGTATTTGTTTACTATTACTGTCCAAGCTGTGCTACCTGTGTGTTATCCTGAAGACTTACGAATAAGCGTCATTTATGATTATCCTCCAAGTTGGATTTTGGCCGCGGTAGCCTAGTGGTCAAGGTCATGGACTAGCGGCTGGCGGTTATCGTTCAGTCGTGGGTTCGATCCTTGGCCGCCAAAGACCCGCCGTGTAGCCGGGGCTGATGCACGTTAAATCTGTTCGGGGCCCAAAGTCCTCCCGTTGGCGTGGTGTGGATGTTAGGAGAGGGGGTGCCAGCTCAGGTGTCGTCCTCGTCACTTGACCGTGGTTCAAAATTACGAGGTCCGTCGCCAATAGCCCTCGTGTTGCTTCTAGTGCGACGTTAATAAAAACTAAAAAAAAACTAAATCCGAGTTGGATTTGATATTCACTCTCCACACATACCCAGAGAGGGGAAAAAAATGCCGTAACAATATATATAGGAAATCTTTTATTTCTTTAAATTAAATATAGAGAAATTAATATATTTAATATTATAATTTTATCTAAATTATTATTCATTACACAAACTTTTTTTTATTTTTTCCTCATTATCTAGGTAATTCTTTTTCCAATGAAACACCTCTTTTTTAACATCTTTATATTTACTGTTATAATTATTGTAAGAAATTTTGTTATATGTTTTTGTGGCATGAATTACAAAATATATATTTTTCTATTAAAGTAAAATATATTTAGTCCGTATGGATGAAGTGTATCGTAATAACTTATATAGTGGTTTTCCCACGATAACCTTTTTCTAGTGTAAGGCTCAATTTTTATTATAGAGATTTCAACATTTTCAAATGTTTGTAAACAAATATTATTTGTCTTAGTTTTATGCAATTTTTATACTGTTACTGTTTTTTGTACCAAATATATGTATGTTAAATGAGTTTAATATTCATGCTATTAGAAGTTCGTCCCTCATATTTATATTGAAATATTTTGCAATTCGATTAATATATCTAATTAAATGTTTTACTAAATATAAATTTAGAAATTATGATTATATTATTCATTATTTATGATAATGCAAGTTTTATGTAATTTATTATCCCATTTTATAGCTTCTTTTGTATTATGATTTGTGCTATTTAATATGTTTATATTATATTACTATCCTAGTATCTAGCAATAGCATTTATATTCATAGCAATTAGAATTTTCACAAGAAAATTTATCAAAAATATCTTATTTTTAATGTACTTTTTGTTCCAAAATACATGAGTTTTAGATTACTTAAGAGTTTGACAAACTTTATAGGAACCATATCCATATTACTTTTGTCATGAACTCTGTTAGTAACATACTGAGCATGATCAGAATTCTGACCTTCAGCACTGTCTAAATAATCATATCCCTTCGAATCTAATCATATCTCAATATTTATTGAGAAGGTTGCTTATAGATATAATACTGTTATGAAAATTTCCTGGATGTGTGGCTATAAAATCAGTCCAACTCGGAAGATAACGACAAATGACACTTTATTCATAAATCTTCAGGATGACATTCAAGTAGCACAGCTTGGACAATAACAGTACAAACAGATACACAGCATTTGCACAATTTATTTATACAGATACAGGAACAAAACACTCTATTAAGGACTGTCATAGATATATATGCTACAATCAGTTAACCAGCTTTTTAGTTCTCACTACGGATAAACTTCGCAGTAATACACTGCACTTCCAGGGCAGATTCCGACAATTCCAGACAGATACATGCTGTTTCTCCGCGGATTCACCAAGCATGCTTCACTTACAAGTGCCGATAGCTTCCAGTTGATTTACTGATTTTTCTCAACAACAAAGACTCCAAAGACAAAACTCATCCCGAGACAGTCTGATTCCCTGCCTCTTTGACTTTCGGTGTATTTTTTCCTCTTCCGACCAGGTATGACATTCCATGGGAAAATTCACGAAAAACCCATAACTTTCTTCCCAATAGATATTTCGCATAGGTTCCAGCCCATTAGGGTACTTTGCATTTGTCAACCAAAGTTGCCAAGTTTCTTCCCAAGTCTCTCAAAGATAGCCAAATCCATCGCCAAGGTTAAGAGCGATCAGTAAATCGACTGCTAAGATTTCCCTGGATGTCTGATGACATTTTCGTTATCGTTTTTTTTTTTTTTTCTTCATAAGAAAGCCGCTTACAAGGAAGCGCCACCTCATATTCATAGCATTTCTCTTCACCTTCAAAGATTTACGTCTGGCAGTCGCATCACATTTAACTATGATCAGTCTCCTTGTATAAAACCCTCCGATGTCTGTGAATGACTTATGTCTTGGTGTTGGTCAATTTTTGAACTGTGAAGGCATCATCTTTTCGTTTTCCAGTTGCGCTGTAGCCTCGGAGGCTGGCCTCTCCATTGCTTGAAGTTCTATTATTCGCTGGCTAGCCTGATACGTCGCTTTCCACTCAGGCATTTGCTAACCAGTTTTCTCCATCACTTCCATTTCATTTGTTCGCTGGCTGGTTTACACCGTCGCTTCCACTTCATCCGTCTATTGGCTAATTTAACCTGATCTCTGGTAATCACTAGTACGCTATCCGAACGTGCTTTTAACCCTCTCATATAATGCTGTGACGAAGGTGTACCACTTGATCGTTCACAGCACACAGCAGTTGCAGGTTTCGCTCGAAGAATATACCAGCGGTCTATGCATTCCCGCCATACACTTGAATATTGACAACTGGCTGGCTATTCAAGTGTATGGCGTGAAGCTATCTGAGCGTTTTGTGAACATCTGAGAGGTCTCGCAAAGAATTCTTGCATTTCTCTCGGTTGCCTTGGCCAAAACTCCCCCAGTAGTTTCAACTACAAGTGAGAATGACTCAACAGAAAGTACATTCTTGATTCCTTCATCAGTACTTTCACTTAAAACAACTCGAACTGCTGCATTAGGTAGAACTGTTTCATCTGGAGTAAAGGACGCACACAGTTCTTTTTTCGTCAAAGATGTCACGAAGCATCTTCTGGACCCTGGGGACTTGAATAGAACATCCATCCAAAATCACATTAAGTAATGACGTTACTTTTGTCCATATCAGCATCATTCAAAGCCTATTCAACATATACAACGTTGATGATTCTTAAAACCTCCAACCCAGCTATCTTTCCGGTATTTTTAAAAGCTTCTCTCAAAGAATCATCGAAGTAATCTACATGATTGACGATTTTGAATGGCCGGTTCTCGAAATATCCTTGAAACCTTCGATCCTCCACAACTTCGATCTTCTTTTTAACTTCGTCCTCTACTGCTTCAATCATCCTTTTCTCATTTTGGATTTGACGTTTCAATCCTCCTTCACCTTTGGCTTCATCAATCTCCACCTTGACTTCTTCAGTCACTTTTTGTGAAAAGCTTTCTTACTTTCTTTCTCCTCTTCTACTGGCTCTTTATCATCTATTTCCTCTTCCGAAGTAATTGTACTTTCTACGTTAGTATCTTCAGTAGAATTTCCTTCGGACACTTCTGTTGTACCGTAATTGGTAATCTCGGAAGATTCAATACTAGGATCGGCTTCGGCTGTCAGTTCCTTGAGTCAGGATTGGTTTTCACACTTTTAACTCCTTCACAAACGCTTTTGGCTGGCTATAATTTCTGCTAGTCCGTCTTTTTACTCTGCTGATCCGAATTTAAATTCTGATATCAAGTGTTCTTTCATTACTGCTATCATATCGGACAGCTTCTCGAATTTGTCATCCATCTCATTATCTTCCATTGCTCTGGTTTCGAGCATTCACTCAGGAACCCAACTTCTGACACCAATGTTTCGAAAATTTCCTCAATGTGTGGGTGTGAAATAAGTTCAACACAAGGAGATAACAACTAATGACGCTTTTTTCACAAATTTTCAGGATGGCACACAGGCACACTGCTTGGACAATAACAGTACAATCAGATACACAGCACTTGCACAATTTAGTGTCATAGATACAGGATAAAAAAAACTTTTAAGGGCAGTCATAGTTTTATCAACAATGTTCAGCTCACCAACTTAATTGTTTTCACTACGGGTAACCTCAACAGTAAAACTTTGCACTTCCAGGGCAAACTCCAACAATTGCCGGGAGATTCACGCTACTTCTCCGCAGATTCACCTGGCAGGCTTCACTTCTGAATTCAGTTGATGTACTGATCAATCTTCGCAATAGAGACTCCAAAAACAAGGATACTCTCGTAGGCAGATTGATTCCCGGTCTCTCAGACTTTCGGCATTTTTTTTTTCCTCTTCCGGCGCCACAGGGAAAAATTCTCGAACAGTCCTCAACTTTCTTCCCAATCGATATTTCGCCTAGTTTCCAGCCCATTCGGGTACTTTCCATTTGTCGGCTAAAGTCACCAAGGTTCTCGCCTAGTCACTAAAACCGTCACCAATGTTAAGGGCCATTGCTTAAGCTTCCCTAAGTTGACTAAGGACATTTTCGTTATGTTTCTTTTCCTTCATAAGATAGTCGCTGCAGGGAAGCACTATCTCATGTTCGTAATAATAATTTGGAAAACAACAGTTCGTTTCAAATTACGCCAGGAAGACTGGAAGGAGGATTAAGGGCCTTGACAATCTTCGACTTCCATCGTTGAGGATATACATTGATATACAAAGAGTTGTCCACAGTAAATTTCCCCCTGAAGTACAAACATTGTTTACTGCCTCCTGCATGAAGATTCTCAAGCGCTAGAGATCGTCTGCATTGAGTATAGTCAAATTTGAGTCATGGTGAAAGATGATTTCAACATCAAGCCAATGCTCCTTCCCTTACAGTGATAGTTTACCAGTTTCTGGATAGAAATTCGATCACTTATCGAGCCCGTTTGATTTTTTCTTGTTCCATAAATATAAAATGATTCTGTGGAGCACCACTAAGACGAGACAATAAAGTGAGAAAAGAAAAGATAGCTGATGAGTATGAATCCTAAGGATTTCAAGGGATGTTCGATAAATAGAAATAGAGTTGAGACGAGTGCGTTGCTCCAAATGCAGAGTACTTTGAAAGGGATTGAATCGTTTTATATACTTTTAGCGTTTTATATACTTTTAGAGAAAACCAATTAATTTAATAAAATGAAACTGTAATATATGCAGAATGTGTTGATTAACTGATTATGTAATATGAAATTTCTGCTTTCTACGTTATGTAAAACAAAAGTATTATGTGATTTTTTTAAAAAAATTGCCATAGTTTTAAACAATGGTTAAAGAGTACCCCGTGATCGAATATTTCAAGCTCTTTCTAATTTTAATGATATTTCATGTTGGTAAAAAACTTTCATTTTATTACTTTGATTCGAGGTAAATGCAAACTCTATATACCAAAAGCATTGTTTTTTTAGTTAGATTCTAAATGCGTACATTTGCATAAAACTTAATGTCTTAGTATTGTTACGATTAAACTTCACTAACGAGATTCATTTGAAGGTAGAAAAATGCTTGTGTGCTCCGAAGAGGAGATTTTTCGAAGATCAAAACATATTACATATTTTCAAATTATTTCAATTGTTAGGAAAATTAGCTTATAACAGAAGTTTTATTTAAAAATAGTAGAAAACAAAATTGAATTACATAAATACTAAATATGATCAAATGATTCACCTGGCAAAAAAGAGAAGGATCGTGGAAAAATCGAACTTAAAGAACAGGTAAACAAATAGCAAGTAAAGTAAGCGAGTTTCAACTAATTCTGCCTGATATCCAATGCATAAAAATTATTTCCCAGATATGAATATTTTTATATTTCAAGGAGTTAGAAAATAAGTTAGAGAATTTTTGAATTTGATCAAGAAGGGAAAAAAAGCTTCTTTTAGGCCGATTTAGTGTGAAAATTCCATCTCTTAAGAAAACAGTTTCCAGAAGAAAAAAAAAGAATACTCAGCAGTAGAGAGGCAAGGGATGTGTGAATTCTAACGGAAACATGAGCTCAAGTGAAAAGTAAATGCAATAAAATGACTGTAGTCTGGAATCCTACCCTGTGTGAAAAAAATTTAGTGAGTTTTTTATGTTTACTTTACTTGCTACGGTGAATGATTTTGCCATAATTTTTTCACGCCTTGCCTTTTTCATGCTTCACGAACTGAACAGCAATACACCTGCTCTCTTGAAATTTACATTTCCTATGTCTTCAACAACAAATTTATAAAATGAACAAAAGTACGAAGCATCTGTACAAACACTGAATAGTTATTATTCTTTTGAGGAAACAAGTAAAGCAGCAGTTTTGTCAGTATTCTTACCCTTCATAAATTGTTACATTAAAAATGTTCTTTTTTTTTACTCCTATATAATGCTTATTAAATTTATTTCTGTATTCATGCATCAAAGCGTGAAAAAGTAAAAACTTGTCGACTCTTCAATTCCATAATATTATTATATTAGAGGATTCATTACTATTCATATAATTTATTACTATTTTATCATATTCCATCAAAAATAAAGACTTTATTTTACAAGTATTAATTAGCGTTTTATGTATAATGCATACATTATCACACATCAGATTTCAGAATAAAAATTAAATTAAACAAGGAGGGTAACTAATCAAAAATAAATAGATAATTCAACACACATTTTTAAACTCAGCATGGTACGTTTTAATTAAAAGAACTGATTTTAAAACTTTAGTAAAATGCTTGGCATTAATTTCATCACAATTTAGCAAAAAGAGCATATCTACAAACATGAAATAAAAGTTTGCTTCTAATTTAACGAAACAACAATACAGCTATCTGATATCTAACAAGCATAAAAGAAGTGAATTGAAAAATTATTTTCCCATGCTAAACTTTTTTGATTATTCTCTCTTCCATTACGCCAAATAACGTCAAAAGGAAGCAAGATAAATTAAAACCATCTTTTTGTTAAATAATTTCTTATCAAGCAATTAACTGGTATTGTATAATAATATTTCATATTTTTTGTTTTAATTTCGAAAAGCCGTTTCGAAACTGTTAACTCTTTTTAACGATAATTTGTAAATTCGTAATTAATTTCAAGAATTCTACTCTTAAAAAAATAAATTGCTGATTGGAATAAATAAATTCTCAAATACTTGAATAAAAAGATAAGCACTGTTTAAAATAGCAGCGATATAAATATTTATATACATTCCAATGATATATAACATCTATGTATAATCAAAAGACAATATATTTTAGGTAGGACATTGATGCAGAGTTTTAATTTTTTAATGCTCTTAACATCATTTTATTTACACACTTCAATCAATAAACAATTATGATCAGTTGACTTTTCAGATAACATTTACAAATTTACACTTTCAGTACCTATAAGAAACTACTTTTCTGAATAAATAAAATCTCATATTTTGTGGAACATTTAAGCTTAGTAATTATTGAGTGACATAAACGTGCAAAAAGATGCAAATCCAAAGAAACTAAATAGAGAATTATAAGATGCTCAAACTGGAGACAGACTTTACTTAGTCTGATTTCCTACTTATTCTTAAAATCATTTATTACTCATTATAAGAAATCTTCGCTGTTTCAAATATTGTTTAATAACAAACATAATATAGTTTTGTAAGATATTCTTCATATATATATGTAGGATTTTCCAGGATTTTTATTAAGCAATTAATTTTATTTTTTCAATCTACTGTAAAACCAGTTCCTCCGATACTCAATAGATGTCGCCACGAATCAGAGTCACGTGATAAGCTCATGCAGCGCCATCTATCCCAGAACAAAACTGAGTGACACTCCTTTTTCGCTCTCTTCTCCTCTCTCTCTTGCCGCCCCTTTTTCTCTCTTCTCTTCTCCTTCGCTACCCGCTTTGAAAGTAAACTTCAAACGCCCGAACGCGTTCCAGTGCCCATCGCCAATATGGGTTAAATGAGGCAGCCATCTATCTTTATCTGACGAACTGGTCAACTTACTTTTCATAGCATAGTGTAAATACTTATCATTCTTCATCATCTCTCGTAATAAACAAGTAAAGTTACTGCAAGCTTCATCCTTGAATATCATCAACAACATTACATGGAATCCGAAATTACCCCCCTAGACAACCAGCCCATTGCGTAAGAGCAAACCGTCGTAGATTCGGGATGAACAATCTCCATCACCCCACTGTCTACATATATATATATATTTCAAATAAACAAAAACATTAAACTAAACAAAGAGGAATCGAATTCTAAATTCAATGTACATAATTGTAATATGAAAGCTGAAAGAATAATTATCGAATTAAATTATAACCAAATAAAAAGGTATTTAAATCATATAATGTTATTTGAAATTAAAGTTTGAAGTAATAAAAATGTAAATTACAAAAAAAAAAAAAAAAACTATGATGAAAATACTCACAAAAAACATTAACATACAATAAAGAAATGTGAATTTCTTCAAAAATAAAATAAATTGGAGAAAAAGGAATTAAATACTTCCAATGACTTGGAGATCGGAGAAGCATATACTATTCAAACCTTCAGTTGAGTAATAGCTTGATAAAGAAAAAAGATATGGACCTAAATTCAAGATCTAAATATAACTTAACTGATAAACTGTGCTTAATAGCAATGTTTAAAATATATCAAAATTTTCGGTAATTATTATCTTAATATAGACATAAGTGTTAGAAATAATAAGCATAAAACATCTACCTTAATTTTTACTCTCACGAAGACTTTTGTGTTTCTTAATATTTAGATTACAAATCAATCACACGATGCTATCCATCATTTATAAATTCATTGTAATCGTTATAGAATTATATACATTATTGATCTTTAATTCTGTTCTGTACATTATTGATTAGTATTATCTAAGGCAGGGGTCGCCAAACTTTTTTGATCATCGCCCCCTATATAATTTTTCGAAATCTCCATAGACCCCCCACAAAGGTAATTTTCAGGTAATTAAAATAAAACTATATATTAGTCTAAATATTTAATAAATCAGAAACAGTAAGTAAAATAGCTACAGATTTTTTACTTCTTAATGAGATGAGTGTGTCTGGTGTTTCTTGGCAAGGTTCGCTATATTGGGTTCGAAATTAGTCAATTTTAACCGTAAATCCTCTCGAAGCTCCACATTTAATTTATTTCTGTTTTTAGTTAAAATTGAATTAACGTGACTGAAACCGGCTTCAACCATATACGAACTTGGAAACGCCAGCATAAATGGCTGAGCCATTTCGTAAAGTTTCACATATTTTTGGTCACAAGGTCGTAAAGTTTCACAAACTGGTCACAAGGTCAAGTTGTGACGTCACGGTATACATACGAAAACACATAAGGAAAAAAGGGGCAGATTGTTTTCTGATTTATTATTTTATTTTCTATAAAGAATATAATATTAAGTCAATTATAAAAATATTTTAAATTTTTACGTACGCAGTTAGATATGTGTGATTTGCGTATTAAGAACTGTTTTTCCTTCGAGTCCCAATAGACCCCCATTCGACCCCTTGGGTCAGATAGACCCCCTACTATTGTTAAATAGACCCCTAGGGGTCTATATAGACCACTTTGGCGACCCCTGATCTAAGGTATAAATTATACGCCCAATATTTTTATTAAAAATTCAAAAGCTTTTTTATTATTAATATAATCAATAAGAATTAATTTTTATGCTAATTAAAAATACTTGTAAAATATAAATTCATCAAAATAATTATTCATTATGCTACAATATTAAATTTTTTTTTCATTTTCAGTTTTATTTTCTCCAAAATTATATTTATAAATGGCAAGTATAGTGATATCTTGAAATTATATATATATATATATATATATATATGATGCATGTAATTAAATAATTATTAATGTTGATTATACATAATTTTTCACATGTATATAAATTACAAATCATATGTCATAAAAACTAAAATTAATAAATATGAAAACTATTAAATTGCAAATATTAAAAAATTACAAAAAACATGTAATTCAAAATCAAAATATTAAAGTTAAATTTAGATAATCTGTAATTATCAATAATTTTTAAGACATTCAAAATTGAAATTTTATATATATAGCATATATATATATATATATAAATTTCTTTTAATAAGCTAAAAAAAATGTATTTCTCCTCACCAATTTTTGTTATGTTATATACAAACAAAAATTATGTTTCTTAAAAAACCTATGGGAATATTGCTGTTCCAGAATAGTGCCCTCAAAACTTGAAAAGCTAAATTATTTTTTTTATGAAAAATATTGCTGCTAATTTAATATCATTAATTTCTAATTTTATATTTAAGTACCTATTTCTTTTTTACTTCTGTTAGTTTGAGTTAAATTTAAATAAGAATTATGAAAAGATGTCAGCTTTGTATTCATTTTTGGTTTTAGAAATAAGGATAATAATGTCATCAATATAGCTAAAAATACAAAATCATTTTAATATATATATATATATATATATATATATATCTTCGTAAAATTAAAATAATATTAATTAAACTATAAATGATTGATCAACCTTTTGGTTTACTTTTAATTTGTTTACATTTTTCGTCAAAATATTAATTATAATTTTCTTCGTGAACTAAATTAACTAAAGAAATTATTTTGTCAAAAGAAATAAGATCATTAATATTATAATATTCTTAAATACAATTAAAAGAGTACCCTAATACATACAAGATCATTGATGTCTATAAAATTAAAAAGGTCTTCAAAGTCATCAATATGCTTAATGATATCTGATCTATTTTTAATAATTGTAGTTTTATTAAAATTATTTATAGTTTCTTGCAAAATGATTTGTAATGATTTACAGTTTTTTTTAATATAAGTATTAAATTTAATACCAACTTTTTTAAATTTAATTTGTTCTTTATGAAATTTAAGTGCTAAAATATATACTGATATTTAATAGTATTAATTTAAAAGCTGTTTTTTGTAAAATTCAGTAATTCTGTTATTAATTTCTCTTTCGTAATTTTTATTTTCTTTAAAAGCATTTTTTTTTTCATTATGGTTATTATTCATTTTTAGTGGTTATTTTCACAAATCATAGCAAAACTGACGAGAATTTAGTCCACATATTCTGTTACAAAATTCTTTTTGGAATTATAACATCCACTTTTTTTAATCGCATTCATTTTCGTGCTTTCTTTGGTTTTAAATATAATGCTGCAAATTTCATCATTAATATTATACTCATTGAAAGTTTCTACGGATATCCAATATTTAATAGCCAATTGTAACATTACGTACGTTAATAACATTAAGTAATCAGTTTCGTAACTAAGATTTTTCTAAATACGTTTTTACAATTCGTGGTCAAAAGACCTAAAACCAAATACCTTTATTCATAATATATCTTAATCTCTTGCCTTTAGCAGTTTTTTATATTACCAGTAATAGAAAGTTCGTGTTCGTCTTT
>BMAW01021878.1:611806-632895 GCA_019974015.1 Nephila pilipes
CGTTCCAACGCTTTTCCAATTTTTTTTTTCCCCCAATTTTTTTTTTCCCCGCAAGAATTCTTTTTTGTTGCGAGTAAATAGCGATAAACAGCTTTCTGAATCATCGACTCGTTGCTGTTTTTGTTCCATCGAAAGCAATCGCGGCACCCACTTGGAAAAAACCTTTTTCACTTCACTTCAAAAAACCTTTTTCCTGGTCCGATCGACTTAAAATTTTGACACGTTTCAAGCAAAGGTTAGTACTCTAGAAAGACCTGGTTACTGGTTTACTACGAGCGCCATCTCTGGGTTAGTCTCGGGAGTTATTGATCGATGTGTTATATATATATATATATAAACATTAACCCATTTTTTACTATATTTATATATAAAAATATTTTTTACTTTAATTTTTTAACAGTAAGAAGTTTATACAATTACTAAAATGTTATAATTAATATTACTATTTGGCTTATTAATTCAGGTAATTAACAATACAAAATTTCATTTTATGTAGTTTCTAATTATATTCTTTAATATTTTACGACTAAGAAGTTAATAATATCTCTTATGCAATACACAAGCGTTGGCTTTTATTTTATTTTCCTAGAAAAGAAAATTTCTAACAATATTAAATCTTTTTTCCTTTATACCAAATATAAAGTATTTAATATTTTTAAGATAGTCATTATTTTCGAAGATACCATAACAACGGATTTCTACTGCTGTACAATCAATTACTACTGACACCTTACAACGTGTTTGGCTGGAACTTATATATCAAATTGACATTATATATGTGGCTAAAGGTAGTTAGTTTATGTATGAAGGAAGAGAGAGTTATATGTGGAAAAAATTTCCATATTTTCGTTTTGTATTTATATATTGCTTATCATTCTGTGTAGTTTATTCGTGAGAATATAGCATTTTGAAATCAAATTATTCATTTTCAATAACCCTATATATTTTTTTATTTTTCTGCATAATCTCATTGTAAGTCTTAACTGCTCCCAGCGATTCTTCCGTCTTTTTAACCAATCCAAATAGCAAATAAAGATTTTCTACAAAATAATTGTCCTCATCATTTGACAAAGTTCTCAGTACTCTGAGCGCAATTTTTAGATTCGGTAACAAAAAGGAGTCGCATGGTACTAGATCTGGTGAATAAGGAGGGTGGTCAAGGAGTTCAAATTGTAATTCATGGAATTTCACCATGGCAACCTATGAGGTGTGAGATGGTGCATTGTCTTGGTGAAGCAGAATTTTTTTTTTCTGCAAATGTGGCCGTTTTTCTACAATTACTGCTTTCCACTTGTCAATTAATGAAGCAAAGTATGCTCCTGCAACGTTTTTTCCTTTTGAAGATAACCGATTACTTCAAGATCATCCCAAAAATCAGTCGCCATCATATTCTGTATACTGGTTGCACACATTTGCTATTTTCTCACTTTAATTCGATGGTCCTCTAGCACCATTTGGTGAACTTCAGCGATGTTATCGTCAGTGGATGCAGTTTTTGGACGTCCCGAGCGTTCATCGTCTCCTAAGCTGGTACGACCACGTTTAAATACAATTGCCTAAAATTTCAAGTTGATAAATGATTCTGCAGAGTCCCCGCACACAGCGTTCTACTCATCTTTGATTTGCGTAAGCGTATTGCCTTTCAAAAACAAATATTTAATGGCAGCTCGAAACTCGATTTCGATTTCTTTTCTATTTTCACAAAAACATTCACATCGACTCGTTTAAGCGACTGTCAAACAACAACTACGCATCCTAAATGGCTGAAATTTATGTGAGTACCTGTCAGAAGAGGCGCAACTACATTCTCCTATCTGTTATTGACAAGTGATACCATCTTCACATTAAGGTAGGAAACCTTTTAGCCCACCCTCGTATGGCTTTCTCAACATAGTATTGCATTTATACATATGTACTCTTATAAACTGAAACAAAGATGTCTCGTACCATTATTAAATAAGACGCGATCATATAAACATAGCTACCTACAAAGTTCATATGCGACACTGTACTTTGTACGAATTCCAAAAATCAAAAAACGACATAGAAGCTTGTCTAAATTTAATGAAAGTTTTCGTGGAGATACAGTTACGGATTAAATGTGTAAGAGCCACCTGGATGGTCCTCTCTGAACGTTTACCAAAATATTGTCAAGACTGTGTTAGAATAATATCATTTTTGGTTACATTGAAGATCGAAGAATTTACCTCGTTTCGTATTTATATGAAGAGATACCTTTAGATCATGTGTTACATGGTATTGCAGGAAGGAATTCTGAGGGATTTCAGCTGAACACGAACAGCCTATTTCAGTTTATTCCTACAGATTTCTGACCGCGGGAAGTTGATTCAAAAGATTTTAGAGCTCGTGATTGCATAAATATTTAAAGGATAATTTGGAATTCTATCAGAAAATAAGAATGAACGAATGGGCAAAATTAAGACTTTAATTTTACTATTTAAATACTTTTCCTAAAAAATTTCTTTTTAGATTTATTTATGAAATAGCTTGTGGAATGGCTTTGTTACACACACATTCCGGGTTTTTTTTATTTTTTTTATTTCGTTATTTATAATTTACGTCTTTTATGACTGTTTTTTAGTTTTTTTTTATTTTGTGAGTTTTAATATGTAATTTTTGTTTCAATATTTTAGTAAGTTGTGCTGGCCTATGATTTTTGATTGGTTATTTCTACAATTTAGTGTTGGCATTTTAGCAACGTTAAGAAAATAATTTTTCCAGTAGGGAAGATGGTTCAGTGGTTTGCTACGTTGTGGATTTTTTATTCCTTTTTTATAGTTTTTCAAGTTTCTTATCAATTAAAATAAATCATTGATGAATATTTAATCTGAAAAAATATGTTTTCTAAATTTAATTTTTTTTATATTATGTAAGTTTATAAATTGTTTGAATTCCTTTGTATTACTATATGTAATATTAATTCACGTGGTGTTTTGCTTGTAAAATCTTCATATATCTCTAAAGTTTTCTAATTTCAATTTTTTAGCTTTTAGTTTTTTAAAGATTTTTTTTCCCTTTTTGTGCACTTTTCTTTTTAATTTTATGTTATAAAAAAAAATTCAGAATTTTTTCAATTTATTTTTTTAGTGTTATAACCTTTTTTTTTTTTTTTTCAATAATATATTTTGAAGACGAGGATGATTCCAGAATAACCAGATGAACAGTCTAAACCCTATAACAAAATTAAAATATACTATCCTCCATTTTTACATTTTAAAAATTTCTTAATTTTTTTAAATTTTTCAGATGTCCTACTTTGATTGTTTTCTAATTTTCTGATTTAAAATTTTATATCACGCTACATATAACACATTACTGACCATTTAAGAAAAATTTCAATTCTTCTTGATTGATCATTTCTATATGTTTTCTATTCGTATTTGAATTTATCTTTAGGAAACAATAAAGTTGAAAAATATAACAGAATAAAGTAACGAAAAGTTAGTTAAAATTATAAAATTCTTATTTTTCATTCTCAAAATCACTTATTAATATCATTGTAATAAACTCTTAACTAATATATTCCACAAATTAACACTTTCTTTTAATAAAATCACATGACGAACTATTTCCTGAATAAATTTTTTTTTATTTCAGGCTTCTAAAAAATATATTCTTACAGTTTTTTCAACTAAAAAAATACGCTACAAAAATATTCAAATAAACTTGAAATATATGACACAATGTATGAAGAGGAGTGGATGATGTCAGTTGTGAAAAAAACTACTTACAGTTTTTCGGAATGCAGCTTCGTTCCTGAAATATTAAGGTCGAAATGTTTTATGACGTAATATCCGCTTTGAGATACAATTCTCTAGTACATGAAGAAGCTGTCACAACCGTGATTTTTCATTGTTTTGCTTAATTTCCGAAACGTATGGAAAGTAAAATAACTGTAAGCCGAAGGAAAAGAACTGCAGATGTTACTTCATCGTAAAACAAAAATAAAAAATGCAACAAAATAACATAAGTTTTTTTTATTTATGTTTTAATCAATAAATTTTAGGATTGTTTTTTAATTAATTTAGAATATTTAAAAATATATCACTGTTCCAAACCACCAGTAATCTCCTATGCTCCTGGCTGAATTTGAAGGAAATTGCAACAAATAAACAATTTCCCTATTGTTTGACATTTATTTTTTGAATAAATACAATTCATTTCTATTTTTGTATTGCAAATCAACTCACTTGATGTATTCAAGTGCAAAATATTTTGTGAAATTGAAATGATGAGTAATGATTTTTTAAAGGGATTCTGTATTATCTGTATATCAGTTCAAGAACCAATGCATTATTATATTCAGAATAATCGTCAAACAATATCGCATTTATTCCTATTGTAGTAACATTAATTTAAAATGGGGACGAATTTATTTTTATTCGATTTACTACAGAAATTTTCAAAATAACTCTTACGTTTATAATCATTATTTTCAAATTATTTGAAGCTTCATCGGGATTAACTAAAAGTCTCGATTAAATCATTAGCTGTTTTAAATTTGCTTTTTGATATCAATGCATTCAATAAATAAACTACATTAAATTCTAATTTTTTGTATGTAACTACATTTTAAAAAAAATATATAGATTTATACATCAATGAATGCGGGACATTAAAATAAATTTTTACATTAATCACTCCGAATGAATTGTTACAACAAAAAAAAAATGAATTGTTATATTTTTTTCATTTGTAATGTTTTTCAAAATATGGGTTAAAATTTTAATGATTGTAATTCATCTTCTCATCTGAGTGGTACTATTTTATAATTCTGAAGCAGCATATTGTATACAAAATGCTTACATTCGAATACTGTCTTGTGAATTCAATCGATCTATAAATGTTTGGAAAAGGTAATTTCATGCATTGCTTTGAATATCTGGTCTCATGTAAAGGGAATCAAAAATGCCAAATACAGCCTAGATTATATTAAAATTTTAGCTCTCTTTCAGAACGATATTTGTTCAATTAATTAGATATTATTGAAAACATAGAATTACGAAAAAGTAGTTTAAGTTTATTGATTTGTCAAAAGAATGGGGGGGGGGGGAGATGTAAGTGAGATATTTATAATAATAATTCAACTAAAGAGTTTTTCACTTTTGAAATTTTATTTCATTAACATTTGATACTGTACATAATTTATAACAATTGACATTACGGGTCTACAAAAAGAATAAATAAATTTATTTTAAAATTTCTGACTTAGATCACATTTCATCAATTATTAATAACATATCTATTCTTTCAAATTTCTGCTTAAATAATTTATTATAATTTCAAGTTATTTAAATTTATCTCGAAAAAAAAACAAAGTCAAAATAATAATAAAAAATTTAAAACAAACATAAAATTCTTCATAAATGTTTTGAAAAATAGGAAATTAAATTAAATACATTGATAAATATTACAAATATTCAATGAGCTTGAATATATTAACAGAAATTGATCGAGAATCAAACAACTATTTTTAAAATCTAATAAAAGAAAAAAATTGTTAAAATATTACTTAGCTCTTGTTACACCATTAAGTCTTTATCGATAAAATTACCTTATAAATATGAAGACATAAACATTCTCCGTTGTTATCTCTTATAAAATATACCTCTTTTGTTTCTTAGCAAATTTTTTTCCTTTATTGGAATTACCAAAGTAATCAGAAAAGTATTAAAAATTCTTAATATATTCTGTCGTCAAGCCACCGTCAACAACAAAATATTCTTTAATCAAACTTTTTTGTCTTCTTGATCTTTTAGTCGGGTAGATGTTTATCAAACTTTCTAATAGGAGAATGGAATATTTGTTTATTATGTTTCTTTTTAAGGAAGTTAGGAAGGTAGAAAAAAATTCACCAGCTTCCCTTTCAGGAAAGTAATACCGATCAAAAATGGCTAAATCTAAGTGAGAACAGTTTTTCAGAAAGGAAGGAATTGTGTGCTTAATTACAATATAAAAATTGCTAATATATCTCCATAAAAAATTATTTAATGACTAAAAATAAATGAAAAGCATAAGACAAGTTGCCGCCCAAAAGTGTAAGAAATACTTATATAAAACCTACATAATCGTAAAAGAAAATGACAAAAGAATTATTTTTAATGGATGGTTAATTAAACAGTTAATTACATATCGTTATTTTACAGAATTATTAATAGTTATTGATTTCTTAATAGTCACAGAGCCATGTGAAATATTATTTAATTAACAGTCTGTATCACAATTCCAATGTAGCGTTTGAAATGAATAATTATCAATTAAAAATACATATTACAGGTTGCAGTCTCTAAAGCAACACAATGTTATTCTCCATTCTTTTGAAAGAATCGAAAGAGATTGGATCTAATTATTGGATGAAGCAAAAGTTCTTTATAAATTTGAATAACTTATCTCTTTTAATTATTTTTCTCAGAAACCGGGGAAAAAGTTAATTTCCAATTACAGGTTGTTATCCCGAGTGTGAAAAGTTAAGCCTAAGGTTTCAAATTGTATTGCCGTTGTTAATCACACATTCGACGTTCTTCGTTTCCTACAAGATCCTCTGTACTTAAGTCTATTTTGGAAGAAAATTTAGTAGAATTATATTCTATCAAGACAATGCTTTTACAGAAGGAGAGTTCAGCGATATTAATTTATACTTTCCTCATATTGCCTCTGGAAAATATTCCTTTATTTTTTTTTTTTCATTCTAAATTTGATGCTATAGGCTTTCCAAATTTTAAATTATTTTCTTTTGATGTAAATCAAGAGGATTTTCTTTTTAAAAAATGCATTTATATTAACCTAAATGAATTTGTAAGGATTTTAATTAGAGAGTAGCCAATTATTTATTCAATATTAATTAATAAACTTTCAGTATTGTTTTAAATTAATGAACGTAACATGTTTCATACGAATTAGCTGTGGCCAGTTATATGTACATTTTTTTGAAAATATAAATTCTAAACCTCTTATAAAATATTTCATATAAGCTTTTCCATGCTTAACTTTTGCAATTCCTTATGCGAATATCTACAATAGAAAATTCTTCTTTAGATTTGTCTTTGTCGTATTTTCACAGCCCTAAATAGTCTAAATGTAGTTAGGACGATGTTATTCTATGTGGAAAAGGTTCGTGTTGATCTAGAAGAAATGCCAAGAAAAAAGCTTATCAGTTTTCTTAGCGACGTTTTTCTCAATTAGTCTTCAGTAGTCCAAAGTATTTTTCTAGCGCAGATGATATTCTTGGGTGGTTCAGTATATCTTTTAACACGCTATTATGTCGCTATTGCTTTAAACCATGGCATGCAATATTCTTAATGAATAGCATATTTAAGTTATAAACTGATAAAAAAATTTATTTCGTAATTTAAAGTGAAACCGTTGTTGTTCATTCTTTAAATAATTTGCATTTTCAACCAAGCGCCTACAAAAAGAAATTTAAAATTCAGAAAAGTAACTTTTCTTTTTCTTCTTTCAGTTCTTTTCATTGTTATTTGCAAAGCGATAGATTCTACATATCTTCAAATATACTTTATAATTTAAACCACTTTTTGTTTTCTTTCATTCATATTAAATATTCAATATAATTAGTTCGGATATTTTCCTTTCCAAAATTAAGGATAATAGTGTAACTTCTTATGGTTGATCTAATTAAAACTTATTTAGAATTCCAATACCAAAATTTAAAAACTTATTTTACTTACTACTGAAGTATTAAACTAAATATTTATTTCTAAAACAGTATCATTTTCCCATTTCATTAGAAAAAATTTGAGATAAAATAGAACAAAAATTTATAAAAAGTAAAGATTTTGAAATTCCAAAGACTAATTTGAGAATATAACAGTATAAATGACAAACACATGATAATTTATAAAGCTTAATCTGTTGCAGGGATTTCTACATAAAAGTAAAAAAAAAGAGCATTCAATGATAAATTTCTTCTTAGTACTATTCTTTATTCAAATTACTATTTAAACAAAAATTTTGAGAATCCGTATTGAGCTTTATAATAACATTTCTTACAAGAATTTATCAAACTTAAAGTACTTAATTTAGACATTCAAAAAAGAATATAAATCTCTTAAATTTGAATTCACAACTGTATGCTTTCTTTTCTAAAATAAAGAGTAAATTTTAACGATGATGCTAATTAGTTCATGTGAACGGAAAAAATTAAGCCACAAATGGAAAACTCTCCTGAGTGTAATTTTCTAGCTCAATTTTGTTGTTGAGATGGCTTATTCTAGCTTTTAATACTTATCTGCAAAAGAGAACAATTAAACGGAAGATCTCTGAACGCAGTTTATTTTTCAAAAATAAAATTTTCTTAAATAGCATGCTGTAAACGGAAAAAGATTGTTTAGTTTGCAGTCACAGTTAGGTTGAGTGTCCTAATATTTGCTTAAAATTTAAGCCTACTTATTTAGTTATTTAAATACGTTTTACGATTATTACTGCTTTTCATTTTCTTTTTTTTTTTCATACATAGATCTATTCAGAAGATGTTTTAAAAAAGGCATTCAAAAATTATGTAAGTATTAAAATAAAAAAAAATTTAAACAACGAGTTTTGCTTGAAAATAACATCTGATATAATAATATGTGATCTAAATTCTGCCTGTGTTTCTTAGCTTTCAATAAGTATATCTAAATTTTGGTATGGAACAAAAATTTAACCTTAATAATATTTTTGTAAATGCTTGATAAAAATTAGTCCCGTGGATAAGAGTTCTATATTTATTTTCAGATGTTGGCTCACAACAAAAATTAGACCAAAGTTAAGAAATAAATATGAGATATTTCAAATAGTCAATTAAATAAAATTTTCAAATTGAATTATTACATCAAATTATTTCATGCAAAATGTATACGAAACAGAAATCAAATCCAAATATTTGTCATCGTTATTATAGAAGGAATTTTTTTTCGTTAGTAAATTTACTGGTGTGATAACTGTATTCAAGAAAATTCTTAGGCCTATTGCCTGAAATAACTCAAATGATATGTTATTGAATTTGTGGAGAATTTCTTTATGCTTCCATTAAAAAGCTCTGAAATTATCAGTGTTTCTTTTAATTGATTTTTATAAAAGCATTTTCAAAAACTCTTCCACAAACTTCTAATTCAAAGAAATGCTTTTGACTATTTCTGTATGGTGTAGCTTGCTCTAAATTGGAATAAAAAATATGTATTATTTTTTTAATTAAAAGCCAACTTTCAAAAATTATTTTCCTTAACATCCACAAAGAAATTAGTCATTAAAAATAAACCCAAACTTACCTTCATATAATGTCCAAGCAGTAGGGTTTTTATTAGTTTTGGTTGGATTTTTTTTTTCCTGTGTGGAACAAAAGCCGCTTTTGAGTAATTATTTCCCCGCCTTTGAGATTATACGAATTCTTAAGTTAAAGCTAATTTCACACTCAAGCAAGCAAAATAATTGCTGTGGAGAATTAAAATTCATCGGGACGGTAACTAAGTGGCTTTATAGATTGAACACTTCTTCTGCATCTCCAAGACAAAATAAAATGAAGTGAAGAGATGAACAATTTATTTTTCGGCGAAACTCAACGGATTAAAATTAAAGTGTAGCGGCGAATATATTTTTATATAAACTAGTTTTCCCTTACTGATTTTTATTATATTTATTTTTTGTGGAAGATATTGATGTTTTTTTGTTTGATTGAACCAAATCTCGAAAATTAAATGCTGAAAAAAGAAAGACTTTTATTTATATGAGGGAAAATAATAAAGTCTTAATAAAAATTGTTGATAATAATACAGTTTTTATTTTGAAAGATGAAAAAATTATTTATTGAGAGTTTATTTCAAAACTATTATGATAAAAGGTTGACCCTGTTCTAAGGTAATAAAAATATAAATCTCCAGATATAAGTTAATAAAGATAAAATTAATTTAAAATTGTTTTCATAAAAGTGCAAATGAAAATTAAGTATAACAATTTTTATTGTTAAATTTATTATTTTCTTCCACTAGTGGTTTATATAATGCAAAATAAGTACTTTTATTGTTTTTCCGAATTTCAAGTTTTATTTATTTATAGAAAATTAAGCAAAATATATTTCAAAGTATACATTAGAACTAAAAGTATATATATGAATCAGTTTTTGAGTTGGGTTTTTATCAATCAAAATCATTCTAATGATTTTGATTTCAAACTGTGGCTATGAATACGTGCATATATATGCTTAACTTTACTCAACTATAATCGAATTTGGGTTTTTTAAATGGTAATCACGGGCTTTCTATTCATGCATTGCTTATAGATTTATCCTATTTATTGAAACTGTTTACTCATTATTATAACAACAAATTTCCGGTACTTATTCTCTTCACCTGTAAAAAATTCAGTTATCTTGTGATAGCCTTTTCAAATATCTTAAATAATCTACGTGAGTTATGCGATGTGAAAAGAAAGCGATCTGTTTCTCAATTATTTGTTAAGAACTAAATCAATATATTATCTCACCTTCAGTCTTAAATGGAAAGGAGAATCCAGCTAAGAAATTTAACATTTAGTTATAAGAATCAATGATAATTCCACTAATTATATAACCTAACATATGAATCTGGAGTTAGCAAAATATGTAGTGATTTTCGGTAAATATGGTACATTGTAAGCAAAAGTCTTATTTCTTTTTTATCACATTCAAGTTTAACAACCTTATAAATGTGCAAAATAATACCAGAACAAGTAGCATTTAATTTTAGCTTTAAATAAAATGAATACATTAAATATACAACAGAAAATTCTACTCAATCAAAACATTAACTTTACAATTCAAATTTCAGAGGTACGTTAAAATTGAAATTTGTATTATACATTTCTAGTCGTAAAATCAATTTTTTTTTTTTTGCTTTTTTTTATTATTATATTGCTCTATTATTATTTTTATTGTTATAATGTAAATTTTTATGTTTACGATAGATATTAAGTATATGAAGTGTTTGATTTTTCAAAAATATCAGTTTTTCACAATTATTAAAATTCCTTACATGATAGGTTTACGTGATTTGAAAAAAATGTAGAACCAATTTTCAAATCTGTGCATCAAATTTTATCTCATTTACATGGTTTTATGTCAACCACATACAAAAAGGTCTAATTTGGTAGGGTTGTTTGCTTTTTTCACAAGAAGATTTTGTTTTTTGTGATATATGCAAGCCTATTTTTCATTGAAGAATTGCTAATTGAAGAATACTTTAAAGGTATTATAATTTGTTGAATTAAGTTTACATTTGAACCGAACAGAATGAATGTGAATTAGAGAAAGAACTTAAAGAACTGAATATCGTTCCATTATGAGATAATGATAAAATTTGTTCTGATACTAATTAAATTTGTTACAAGTTGATAATTGGTATAAATTTTCTGACAGTAAAATTTGCTAAGGATTTATTGTTGTGATTGCGACATTTTTTCTAGGAAAAATTGTCTTTAGTTGTGAATTGAATGTTAATTTCATTCCTGGGTTTGTAACTCAACACAAATGAGCTGACAATAAAGTTGGTCCATGATAGTAAATTTTTCTTACTTTAGTTGATAACTCTGACGAAATTAGATGATAATAAAAAGTGCTAATATCTATAAATAGAGAAGTTTAAGATGTGATATTAAAGAGGAATATTTTTCTCTTTAAAAATGTATTCCAAGCTTAGATTTTTTGAGATTATTCTCTAACAATAGGCGTACATAACTACAGTAATAGCTACAGTATTTACATCAGAAATTTACATTTACATTGGTACTTCGTATTTTTCATTAAAAACTTCAACTTCAATATTTAAACATATTTTGAGAAATCTACTAAAATTGACAAGGACCAAACAATTTTTTTTCGACCATAAATATGCAGCTCTTATCATTTTGATCTAAATCATTTTTTTCGAATCTCTTTTGTTCATTTACGATAAAAAAAAAAAATAATTAATTGGAAATTTCGTAATTAAATAGTTGTCATATGACACCATACAGCCAATTTGAATAACCGATCGAATCTCCAGTAACCCTGTTAAAAGAGATTTTTCTACCAGCTTTTCGTTTTGCTACCTTTTTTTCGCATTCTTAATTATGACATTTTTTTGCTCAAAAAACCTTGATAGTGAAACTCTCGGGAGACTTCATCAATCCTGAATTTTGTTAATGTACTGCCACTGCGGTCAAAAAGTGGGGAAAAGAGCTGGAAAGATAAAAAAAAATGGTTTGAATGAAAGCTCTAGTGCTTTTAAACTTAGCACAGTTAAAACATTTTTTTTCCTATCAGTTATATATTTGGAAAGTTGGATTTATTCAGTAATTACTGCTACATTTTTGAATAATTGCGATATAGTTGTACGTTTTTAGAAATAATTTTGAAAAATAAGGTTTATTCTATCACATTTATTAATGTGATAATATACATTCAGATTTGTATTGCCTTTTGAGAAATCAAATTTTTATAGCTAAGAATAGCTTATAGAATATGTTTTATGATCATAAAAAATCGGGTCTGTGAAAACTACTTTTAAGATTTTAACTATTAGTGATAAGGATATTCACGAACCCGATGAAATATATTGAAACTTCGGATAACTTTTAATTTGTATAATAGTTCTCATCACCGCATTTGTATTTTTTCAGCAGTACAAATTTTAATCAATGAATTATTTTTGCATCAAGAACTCAAAGTCGATTACACATGTTGTGGCATTTGCACATCTTGACAAATATGAAAAATTCATTGCAAAATTTGCTATAAAAATATGCCCTTTAAATAGAAGTGCTGGCTTTATTTTCATAAACATTAATCACACAAAGCCTTACATTCTAAAGTACATTGAAATTATTTAACTGTCCATAATATGGTGTCAAAATCAAAAGCTGTATGGTGCTTATGACTAAATGTATTATTTCCTAACAATTAGTTATTTATGTTATTTCTTACTCTTATTGATTATTATATTTATTTATTTTATATCAAGCTACTTTACATTAATTTTTATTCAATTTTTATGAATAGAAAATTATATATATTTATATACTTAAACACTTATTTATTGTTATTCGGTAAGTTTCAAATTTAAAAGTTAAGTACTTCTCCAAAAACAATTTTACAGGCAGTTCAGTAATATTGTCACAACACTAAATGTTGCGGTTCCTGTTGTCATCACTGGTAACTGGGAAACATATCTAAAATCAATGATAAGTATTCATGACTTTTTACGCTCTCGCCCATCGTTACAAATGCAAATCTTTGCGTGTAGCACTCCATGATTCTGACAGTGCTGTAGCTTGACTTATTGCTTTAAAGGTGTGTCTCCTCAAAAAAAAAAAGTTCCTTTTTTTGTTACCCTTATACCCGATCATTTTTCAAATTTTACCTTATATTTAGTCCTGAAAGAGATAAGCGAAAAAATAAATTTAAAAAAAGTTCACCATCCAAATGTGTGTGGTTGGAAAAAAAAATGGCGCCTGTTGTAGTTGCGTAGGTAGCAGAACAACAGCTCAAAATTGGGAGGAACTTCTTTACGCTGAATTATGCATCATGCGCTCTGAAACGAACAAATGTATGAAAGCACTATTCTAATTGAATTTAGCTAGAAATTCATATAACAAAGCAAAGAAAGTTTTTTAAAAAAATAAAATTTTGGTGTTTACAACGTTCTAGGGCTTTGCACATTATAGTGTGGCCGAGGTAGCCTCGTAATTTTGGACTATGGATAAAAATAGACCAGCACCACTCACCAAATGTCTACACCAAGCTGTGGAAGGACTTTGAAACTCAATTGAATTGAGAGCGAACATACATATGTCCCTACACAAAGTTCATTGCTGAAATCAGGATTAAACCCACGATTATCTTAAACTTCGCAAGTTAAGAAACTAACCGCTATATTACAGTGACTTCTGAAATCAGTAATGGAAACTTTATCTCTGACTGTTATATAATCATTCATCAAAATAAGAGGGAAACATTCATCTCGAATATATTAATGTAAAGGATAAATATTTTTCAAATTATAGGATAATTTGACTGACTTGATAGCAAAACATCTTATTATAATTGAATGCATGATACTACCGAAATTGTTCCTGAAATGAGTATCACATCGCAAATTGTTATGCATATTTTATTAATCACAAAATTAAAAAAAACTTATCCTAAATTGAAAAACTAAGAATATTGTAGAAAAAAAGTGAGTTTACAGTAAAACAATTACTAGAGTTCATATTTCTGTCTTTAAATGGCGTTTTTTTTTATATCATAGAGTTTTGAATTATAAACTTCTTTTTTGAAAGAAAAGAAATATGAATTCTAATACAATTACAGATGCTTCACTTCATCAGTATCAAAGTTTAATGCATAAAACAAAGTATTCATAAGCATAACTAGAAAATTTTAAGCGATTAAGAGTTTGCACAGCTTAAATATTCTATATCAAATAAAATTTTATCTTTCTTAGCATCTACGTAATATTTACGAGCAAATAGTAAAAATAATAAGAAACTTTCATAGCACTAAAAGGTACATTAAGTGTTTAAGAAATTATGATTAAATTTTTAGGAAATATATAAATACAATAATTGATTTTATTATAAAAATACACGTCTAATATTTTTAACACACATTTAGTATCAACTACTTGATACATAGTGATATCAGTTTTTAAAATGATTATATAATAATTGAGAAAAAATTTAATATCATTTCTTAAATATAATAAATCTGATACATATTCCAAACTATTATTGCTAAAATAATATTTATCTTTCAATTTTTACCTTATTCGTTCACTTTAAGCATTTTAATCACATGTTGAAATTTATAAATTATATTATTATTCGTGAATATTAACACTTTAGAAATATCTTACGAAATATTTGTAAACCCGCATACAAACTATTTAATATAATAAAGCAAAAAAATATAATGAATCATATTTAATAACTACTTAGTTATTTGAAACTTTTTGACCTCAAGTAAATGTAAGCGAGAATAAATAGGGAATACGGAAGCAATCAATTTCTTGTTATGAATTAAAATTATCGACAGAAGTTTACAACATAAAAAAATATCTTTAATCTTACTCAGGAAAACTGCTTTCCTCTTTTATAATCTTTTTCTAATAACTTTCATTGTTAAAAAATTTTATCCATGGAAATGGAATTTTTATAGGAATCTAAACGACCACTTTTGTTATTGAAAATCAGGAATTCGATACCTTTTAGAAAATTAAAAAATTTGCCTTCTCTGTAAATAGAAAAAGTGATATCTAATATTGTATCTGCTTTTATGAAATTTCAACAGACTGTATTAAAACTTATAACTCGAATTTTTATCGATTTTCCTTATATTACTCCCTTTTGTATAGCTTTCATACTTTTTTTTTATTTTCTCATCTTGTAAGAATTTAGTCTAATCACACGACTCACTTCGTAAAATGGAAATCCGAATTTCATCAAGTAATGAAACAAACAGTACAATGCCAAAAGAAACATTATCTTGTTTCTAGGGAATGAGTAGTTTTTTTCGTTCCTTTAAACCCCTGCTATTCTGCATTTTCAAACATTCTACAGAGTTAGGCGGCGACCATTGTTTGATTTTTGGCTTCTTTCTTAGCAATATTTTTGCTAATACCTTGCGAATTAAAATATTAAAAAATTAGAAAAAATGAAGCAAACAAATTGAAAAAATTATTCCCAGTATTAAATCAAAGGTATTACGAAATAAATCAACCAAGTGCTCGATTCGGGAATATCTTAAAAGGAAGAGTACTGATGTTAAAATCATTTAGAAATGTTTGCAGCTTAATACCCTAAATTTGATTAAACAACATGAAAATGAGATTTAAAAGCTCGACTTCAAGTTAGCAACACAACTTCTTTTTGCCTCAACTGAAGTTAATTTAAAGTTTTCTATTTAAATTAGTTTTACGACAAGTAATAATTTCAAATTTACAGCAATCTCTATTGAATTACAAAACTGATGAAAATAGTTCATTTGAAAGTAAATAATACCCATCTAGTCCGAAATATTACTATGAAGAAATAATTATAAAACTGTTAATGCTCTATAAAATGACAGAAAGAATCCGATGAAATATCTAAGACTCGCTTATCATTGTGCTACTAAGGCGACAACCTATAAATCCACAAAAGAAGTTCTGAAGCCGTGACTGAGAAACAAGTTGAGGAGATGGATCAGAAAAAAGATCCAATTTACCTGGCGGCGAAGGTTATGGCAGATATTAAAGGTGAAGTTGCTTCAAGTTACGATTGGAGTTTTCGCGTTTGGTATGCGTATTTGGCTTCCATAGCCCATTGAAATTATTGTTACCTGGTGTATTTAACTTGTGAATTTTTTAAATGAATTGTGTTATCTCAGATCGTAGTCATCTCTGTATCCAGAACTTGCCGTCAGTCGAATGATCACATTTTTTACTACGACGATTAAAATTTAACAATATTACTTACAACTATGCAAATTGAAGAAAACAATACTATCATTTCTAATACTAAAGTGTTTTCAATATCCGAGGTACTGAAAACTTTTAATATATTTTCATCTATCTGATTAACAACGGTATATTGAACAAACTATTTACTGTATCTTATCAATTTTTTTTTATCTTGCAAAATAATTAGCCTTCCATGGTTAAAATGATCTTCAGTTTAACCGACTGTTAAACTTAAGTAATATTTATTTAAACACCTTTTATAATTATTGATTTCTTCTTAAAATTACTTTAATTTACCATACACATATCTTAAAGTTGTCAACATATATTTTAATCAAATAATAATACAATTTGTTTTGATATTTTTATGATTCTTTCTCGATTATTTTGTAAAATAATTATTGAATTCCATACACATAGTTATACCTCTCATAAGGGATACCTCTATTTAAGGGACAATTCAGTTGGTCCCTTCCCTTTGCGTATAATATGACTTTACCTCTTATTAAAGGATACGTCTATTTAAGGGACAATTCAGTTGGTCCCGGTCCCTTTGTATATTATATGAATTTACCTCTTATTAAAGGATATCTTGATTTAAGGGACAAAATGTCTGGTCCAGTGAGAGTACTTCTGTAAACATAATAATTATAGTTTAATTAGCTATTCAGCTCCCACACAAAAATGCGATATCACATCTGCCGGTTAAGAAGTCATACATCGTACTGGAATTGTTTTCAATAAAAAAAAATCATCGTGACTCACAGCAGCGTAAAAAATAAGAAAAAAAAAGAGTTGTAAATAATGGCAATAGCTATAAGCAATTCTTAAGATTAATATAGGCTTCAGAAAAACAAATACGCATAAATCTCTCTAAGTTATGATAATAATGAGTTCTTAGGTTTTATTAATAAGAAAAATTAAAGTCCTGAAGTCTTACTAATTAAAGGAAAAAACTTAAAATTCTTAATTTTTTTTAAACTAAAATATGTTAAAGACCTGATTCCTTATAAAAGAATTCAGGAAGTTTCTACATGAACAAAGATTAAAAGGTTTCTCAAAAATAAAATATCCATTTATTTGTCATAAATAATAAATAAATCGGCAAAACAAGAAAATCATGTAATCAAATCTAATACTTGCAAGTTGAAGATATTAATACCCCGACATATGAATTTAACAATGCAAACTCCATTGTAAATATTCTGCCATGCATATGCATGGCGTTTTCCGTTATTGATTATCATCTCATAATACTTAAATAGATTATGATTCTCATTTTAAAGCAGTTAAATGAATGCTATGCTTAGTTAAGTGCCAGTTTGTATTCCTTTAATCATGACGAATGACAAATAATATTCTTCTCTAGGATATATTAAAGCAATTTCAAACGTAGAAAAATAAAATCAAAAATAAATTTTGATAGTTTCATTGGTAGTTGATGAAAAAATAACCTCCATATTCCAAAAAAAAAATGAATAGATTGATTCTTGTTTATAAGATAAGATTAATTACTTCTACATTAACAAAAAAAATACTACTTTTTTTAAAAAAAAAAATTACTTTATTAAAATGAGAGAACGCTTTCAATAAACATAAAGCACATCGATTCAAACGAAAGCATACTCTAACGAATGCATATCGAAACTTATACTTACGGAAAAACTTGTGCTACTTTAATTATTTGGGTCTGTAATCCAAAAGAAATGTTTAATTAACTTTTAATGGGAAAATCAAGCAATCATAAATTAATTAGATGTTTTTAATGACGTTAAGAATTCTGAATTCAGTCGTTCAATATCAGAACTGTATTACACTGTAGCATCTCAAGGTGTTAGCAATGAGTTGAAAAAAAAAAGAACTTTTTTATTCGAAGAGAAAAGAGACGAAACGCCATTTTCCCATTTAACCAGGAAAAAAAAACTAATGCTTAATTACAAGCACTTGGTGGTTGCATCCAAGTCCTCTCTCTTTTTCTTGTTTTTATTCTTCTATCAGAAAAATTAATGAAGTGCAACAACCAATTCCCTTGTTTCTCGTCTCTCGAGTAGAATTTAATTTGAATTTGTTGAGTTGGATGTTTCTTGATAGGATAAAGGGAAAACCAACATTTTTGCTGGATTAATGCCAGTTGGTTAGTCATAAGAAAGTCCCATAAGGTAACAAGAAAAGGCAATAAAAAGAAACAAACATATGAATACAGATTGGAATACATCCGTTTCAAAAAAATGTGAAATCCATCTCAACTGTGTTTATTTTCCCAAATTAATTATTATACGAAATAAAGTACAAGTTAATGAAGCTTTCAATAATTTCTAAATTTAATTACATAATGATTAAGTTTAAGTAAGTAAACTGGGTACAATTAGAAATTGAACATTTGCTGCAAAGTATAAAAGGCAATTGTCAAAGTTTTCAAATTATGCTCAAAATCTATTAATATTTGTATCGTGATAATATTATATTTCCTCCATCACTAGGTTCATGAATCATGATAAAATAACAATACAAAGTCCTTTATGTAAGTGATGATCGCTACATAGCTTTCCTTTCATTGTGTGATAGATGTAGAAGACAAAAATTAAATGCCAGCTTGATTAATATAAATTATATTACTTGTGAATGCAACTGATAAATTGCGATGAACATCTTCAGAACAATAACATTGCATACAACTGCAGAAAAATGACATTTCACCTCTGTTTTCCTCCTTAAATTAATTTTAACTGTACTACAATGCAAATCAGTTAAATAATGTTCCAGTTAATAACATCAATGTACGTTAGTTTTTATGTGAATAAAACTGATACATTTCTCACTAAGAGTGAGAAACATAGAAAAATAATGTTTAAAAAATTTTCAAAATTTTTAATCCTCACCGAAATGTCAATGAAATAGAATAAACTGCCAGTGTGGTTATCATGCCTTCCATAATAGATTCCCTAATTCCTAACAATCAGAAAAATCTGTTTCTTGCCTTTTGCTCTACTCTTTCATTGCATGTTTCGTCACAATTCTTTTTCCAATGTTATCGACAGTTTCTTTTTTTCTCATTGACATAATCTGGTATGCGCTACTGATATGCATAACATTCTAGTAAGATTATTTTCCTGTCGAGCCAGATACAAGAGTTAATCTGCTGAATCTGCTGTCAGTAGGCTTGACTGTCTCTATAAAAAGCAGCATCTGAGTAATTTAGGACAGTAGTCTTATCTAAGAAGCACCCTTATTTAGCTAAGATAATCTTCCTTCATTACACAAGAGCATTTACGCCAGATCGGACCTAATCAATCTTATAAATATATACTTATATTTATGTACACTGAATAATTGTAAAAGATGAGGAAAAGAATAATTTTTTAGAAATTAGCAAATATTTAAATAAATTTCAACGTTAGAATAAAAACTGGAGAGAGTCTGTTTATTTTATGATAATTATAAGGAGATAAAAACAATTAAATAATTCAACTTCAAATTTTTTAATTTAATGAAGACAATTTAAATGAATTAATGAACCAAAATCAATACATTACAATATTTACAATTTAGAAAATGATAATTTATGCTTCATTTGAAATACTTTATGTAATTAAGATTGTAATGACGTACGAAACATTTTGAAAAATTCAGTGAACATTCCACGAGGAATGATACTTAGGGTCCATTGAAGTTGTAGTTATAAAAATGAAAAAACTGTAGTAATTATAGACAAATTGGTGAGAGAGTTTGTGATTGCTCATTAACGTCGCACGAGGGCTACTAGTGACAGACCTCGCAAATTTCAGTTTCGATCAAGTGACGAGATAACTTCCTCTGCAAATATCGAAACCATGCAAACGGGAATCAACCAGACTCAGAGCGCAACAGCTCCACTACAATACGGGCATTTGGTGGTCTTAGTGTTCGAACCCACGAATCGACAAAAACAAGTCAGCGGCTTTGACTACTAGGCTACCACGGCCACACTGATAAATTGGGTTATCTCAACTTGAATAACATGTATGGATATATAATTTCTGGCATTAAGTATGATTTAAAATATTTGTACATCATCGATACGATGTTTCCCACTATATACTACCGAAACCTATTTTAAGCAGTGTTGTTAAAACATGAACACGATGAGATCAAATAATAGCCAGTAAATAATAAGTAAATAAATGTGGTTGGGGATTTCAATAGCAGATCAGATTAAGAATTGCCTGACAAACTTGCTTTGCCTATTTCACTCCTATTCTACGTGGTTATGTATTCATGTGTAGTTACTACTTCTGTTATCTTCAAATTCTTATACTAAATGAAAAATCATAGAAGGGCCTTGGTATAAAAACATTCAACAATGTCGTCTTAAATTCCTAGTTTCGCTTAAAGTTGTATACTACCAGATAATATTGGAAAATAATTCTTGGAGTGACGATTCCTCTTTAGATTTAAAACATGTTTGTGTTGACAATAACTTGAAGTTAACTTTTTCATAAGGTATGAAGCTGTATTTTATAAATAGGTCTAAGCCTTTGATATTTCTTACTCAGGTAATGAATTATCAAGTGTCTGTTAATGCTTTGCAAGATTCAACGTTCTAACGATTTAGTAGCTTGCGAAAATGTCTCTGTAGACGCAATCTGA
>BMAW01021878.1:637895-654727 GCA_019974015.1 Nephila pilipes
AAGATGAAGAAAATAATCACTCCCTTTCGATGAATCCATTAATATAAGGTATTTCAAATTAATTAGACTTAGTAAGTGGAGCAAAATATTATTTCCCTATTATATTTATTAATAATACATATTTATGCTTAACTCGAAATTAAAAAATCATGTATAGTATGTTAAAGTTAGTAATGCAATGATGTCGCTCTGTGAATTCCCCAAACTCGAAGCAATGGAATCTTAAATTTTGTAAGCTAATTCCCAGAAGTCTCTAATTTTAATCTTTTGTTTCATAGTACTTTGTACCCATGCATTTTTATACATTAATCAATAAACTTTCGACATTTAAACTAAGTAAACATAATTAGAAATTATGCCTTTGTAAATCGAAATTGTAGCTATTACATTCTTTGTATCTTGAATTACTCAAGTTGACAACTCATTAGTTCGCAATTTTTATCATTTCCTTTGAAATTTGAGTAATCAAGTTGCTTCTGTATTAATTTAATACCTTATGGAAATATATAAGTACATTCAATGAGATTTTAAAGGATGAAAAATTTGCTCAGTAGTAAAATATTGCTTGCTAAACAATAAGCAATTACAGGTTACAAAAATACATTTAAATTTAAACAACAATGAAGTTTTAATAGGACAAAATCATTTGATTGAATAAAATTAAAGATATAAAATAGTCTTATCGACAACTTTAAATATTTCAGTTTTGTTCAGGAATAGAATTGCGTATCTCATATTCATGATCAGCAGCAACAGATTTTAAGAACATCAGTTCTACTATACGGTGATCTATAAAAGGACGAGACTCAAAACCGCAACCAGTTAATCACGAATCCGCAATAAACATTTTTGAGCTGAAAACAATTTGATATGATGAATTATCAAAAAACGGTTACATCAGACATTAATTCATTTTCTGTAATTTTGGAGTAATCAAGTTATAATTACTAATTATATATATTTATTTAATATTTTGTTCTATATAATACATATATTTTACTCACCAAATTGTTTTAAGTTTGAAATTGCATTACCGAGTGGAATCAATTAATTGGATAAGTCATTCATCAAGTTATACAGCTCTTCAATTAGTTACTTTTACAAACACCAAAAAGATTTTAGTAATATGATTTTTATCTATGTATTATCTGTAATAAGCATCAATCCTCTCTCATATCTTTAAAAATACATGCTATAGTATAAAATTAAATTTTTTTAAAGTTATCTTATGTTATAGTTGTTGCTCATCAAAATCACAAAAAAATGTTTAACAAGAATATGAAAAAATAAAATGTTTTGTTTGTATTGCTTATGATTTAAGGCAAATTCAAAAGAATATTATCAAGTTTATGCTTTCATATTATCTTTTAAAAATATAATTTTACACTATATTTAGAAAACAATGCTATTTTCCTATATTAGAAAATTTTCATTAATGTATTTCTAAAGATTAAAATTTAATTATCAGATAGAAAATAATGATTTCTCATTAAATATTTCATTCAAAGCATTCCCAAAATAGAGCTACTAACCAACAACTTGGATTGTTTGATATTTCAGACCATACCATTTTCATATAATAACGCTCCCTAAAAAAACTCTTAAGAAAATCAACACAAAACTGAAAAGTACAGAACAAAATGCGTCGGTGAATTGGGTGGATATGAGGTGACTTAATATTTACTTAAAATCCACGTTCCCTCTCTTCATATTTCTCGGAAAAGTTAATAGTTAAGAACATGACTCCCAAGAGAGTCATCACTGAAAAGAGAATGGCTCTTTCAATCCATATCCTTCTACCAAAATACATTGTTTGTGGAAAGAGAGAATTTCTAAATTTAACCATTATAATAAAACTTTTTATGAACTGCTAGAAATGAAATAACATTCTTATAGAGAAATATTATTTCAATTTTATCTATGATATCAGTTAATATATGCAATCCTTATTGTATTATTTATATGACTTACACATTTTATTTTTATTTCATTTGATTTTTTTATATTGAATATACTTGAAAGAGCTGAGTGAAATATACTTCTTATTTTTAAGAGTCACGCGCCTAGTTTGTCCCAAATAACACTAATAAAGGCTTTTTATATATTCTAGATAATATTTCATTTTTATTTTTAATTCTCTGGAAACAATTTTCATAATCAGTGTTAAAACAGTGAATAAGGGAAACTAAGAAAAAAACTCAAAAGTGAATAAATGGTTTATTTTTCGAAATTTTACTCAATTTCATTTATTATTACATCCTTATATTAATCGATTTTATTTAATTTGAAATAGAAATTCATCCATTAGATATTAAATACACTGTCGTAAACTTCCTAAACTGTTCTCTCATGAGAAAATATGAAAGAAGAATGAAAATTTGTAGATGTGATGTATATACAGAGATTACATCGCATCAAAAAAAATTAAAATTTCGGATGAAGTTAATGTTTAATTCAACAAATACAGATTAATACAGAAAATATTCAATAAATCTTTTGGCACCCACAGACACTTATGCAAATAGCTATCCGATTTGCAATCGGTCATGCTGATCTCTGTGATGTGCCTCTGTATAATTTACAGAGCAAATTTTTTCCCACTGTCGAGTTATATCAGTGATATATCTGGACTTTCAATGGTTACTTGCTAATCAACCTTAAATATGCTTAATGTATTGGATAAAGAACTAGTTAAAAAATTAACCAAGGAAACGCGTAATAACCTGCGAAGAGATTTCCTTTAGTACCTGAGCATTATCGTTTTGCAATGTAAACCTGAGGTATCATAAAAGAAAGTTAAATTCAACGAGACTTAGGATATTAGTAACATACGGCTGTGCTGTAAGGGTATTACAGATGATAATGAAAAGGATCATGTTATCAAATAAAATTGATCACTGGGCCATATCTGTTAGATTTTGGTATGAGTATTGTACGAAATTCAGATACGTATTCCGCTGCTATCCTGGACGTCTAAACACAGATATTTGTTAATCTTCGGGGATCAATGACGAGTGAGACTAATCGTTGAAAGTAATTCCATTCTAGTGAAAGATTTTCAGGAAGGCGAATGTGGCAATGCAAACACGTTTATTGGATGGCACAGGTGATAAGTAGTCGACATATCGGACATTATGAGCTCAAACCACATTATCAATCAATATTTCTTCGAATCATTACTCTTCAATTTATACCTCAGATCATTGGTGTTTGGAGCAATACGTTTTGTGAGAGCCACTCTGACCATCGCTCTGTCCTCCCGTTTCGCCGTCTTTATAGATCGATTACAGCTTTCTCGTCACTGAATTCTGCTGTAGTTCAAACATTCCTGCCAATATCATCGAATAACGTCTTCGTTTCTACCCCGACGTCAAGGTGATCTTTCGATTTGACCACTCTATTTCTGTCAGTCCAGTGGGAGTCCTATCAAAATTTGTGATATAAGTTTCTATTTTTTTTTTTTTTCGAATTCAAATGCAAGGTATTGGTATAATTAAAGAAAATACATGGAATCAAATTCGAGCGTATTAATTATTTACGAGTATTTACCAACATTGCACTGGGAAGAAACTCTTAGGCTATTGGCGCGGAACTCGTAATTTTGATCGATCAAATGACGAGAACCGCACCTGAAACGGAATCTCACTCTCATAAATGCCACTTCCCCCTAACGTGAGGTCTTTGAACCTTGAAGGTTTCAACAGGCATATGCCTCGCTGTACGACGATTTCTCTTTAATATAGTCAGGTCTCGACCCCACAATTTGACGTCATGAGATCGCAATCATGTCCACTCGGTTACCGTGACTGCCAAATTCAAATAGAAGTTCAGCACTAGAACTGAAATTTGATCCGTTTTACACACTCCTAGAAAGCGCTTTTGCAATAGGCTGCAGCTCCAACTATGCTTGCATTAATTGTGGAAACTCAATGATTTCCATATTGAATTGAAAAAGGATTCCAAGCAAAATTTCTTATCAATCAGGTAACTCTTTCTTGGTGCTTCATCTTCAAGTGTATTTTTACAAAATCCGATTCATTGCTAAAATGAAAGTTAAAAAAAAAATCCTAGTTCGAAATCAAGCCGAAATTTCTAAAAATAAGCAATATACATTTAATATATATTGAGTCAGTGTGTTTATTCTACAAGTAATCTCTTTTAATGAAAATTTGTGTTCCTGAGTGAATAACAAAAATAGATTAAAATTTGCCTATTCAAAATCGTTGATTCGAAAAGTTTTTCATCATTGCATTTTAGAAAGGATTTAAAAATCAATTAGTTATTCACTCAAAACATTTAAAAATTGTATATACGTAACAAAAATGATTGATAGAAAGAAGTAATAGAAGATGAGCTTTTGCAGTTCATATCATGAAAAGTTTCTTTGGTATGCCAAACATCAGGCGAGAGTTAACTAAATGATGCAATTATTCAGTAAATAAAAATGCTAAAGGCAACAAATTGAGGTGTTCCCATATTATTACAACGAATATACAGATTAAATTATTATTCATTCAAAAATTGTTTTAAATTTAATTTTATGAGGTAATTATTTTTAAATATAAACACTATAGTTCTCATCAATTGTTGATTTGTATGGGAAATATCCATATGCTCGTATGGTATATTTTCTACGTGAAATTTAAAAAGTTACATGACTTCATAGGATTTGTAAAAAATATTAAGATTTCAGGTTACAAAGGGATTTCAAGGATTAAATTTTAATTATAGGACATTTTTTATTTATTCCGTTTCAGAAGTTTCAAATATGTTAATAAATGTTGATAATATTATGTTAATATGGTATTTTTTGTTATTTTTAGCTCAGTCATAATTTTATATCGTTTTGTTTTCAATTTTGTTAGCTCTTTGAAGAAATAAAATACTCTTTGGTTATTTTTATTGCATATGGGGCTTAAAAATATAGTTCTTGAATAAGAAATGTCAAATTTAGATGAATTCAATCTTTTATCTTGCAGACTAGCTGCATTTAAATGTAAGAAATGAGGTTTATTTCATTACAATATTCCAGAAAATTAATTTATTAACACAGAATTACTACTTTTAATTTAAGTACTCGTTTTTTTAAAACTTTTTTACATTTAATATTATATCTTCTCATTATTAAAGTATATGTAAAACTTTTGTTCCGACTTTTTAAGGAATTGTATCAGTCCAATAGGTTTTATACTTTATTTTTCAAAAATGTTTAGGTCATTACTATCCAAATACTGATAAATGTATTTGAAAAGAGTATCTCGTTTTATACGATTTATAAGCGATTTAATTAATATAGTTATAATTACAATAACAACATCTTCTGTTTAATATTTTTGTTTCTATTTATAAACGAATGATATTCTGGTTTTGATTAATATTGCTACACTTTCAGGTACATCCCAATAGATTATGGTCAATTAAGTTGTAAAGACTTCAGAGACAACTGAAAATAAGTATTTCTTTAAAGGACCTGTAGATATAACTGCAACTAGAAAATAAAAATAAACGCAACAAGTACAATCAAAACGAAGTTATTTTTTATTTGAAAGCTAATCATTTATTTATTTTACAACTGACTTTTTCTATCGAAAATGTCAGTTTTTCATCTCCACATTCCAGTTTTGCTCATCCATAAACATCTCCCCTTTAGAAACATCGAAAAATAGTGACAAAATATCAGTTTTGTATCCTTTCAAAATAAATCTGGATTTTCAATTTACATTTATGATTTAATGTATCTAATTATTCATTTAATAGGATTGAAATGATAGAATTTTCGAATTTTGCTATGTTGGCCATTTTCTTCTTGACAAATCGAAGAATAAAAACACAACTTCTACAACTGCACAAAAAACGAATAAATTATATATATATATATATATATATATATATATATATATATATATATATAAGTTTTTTTTAATTTTAGGTTCTGTGGCTTAAATTTTGCTATGCTTACTTATTATAAAAATTTTATGTATCTAATTTGTACAGCTAGTATTATGATTTTCTAATTATTTGCTTAATTATTCAGTTTTTATCTATTAAAAGTATTGAATTTATGATTAGTATTATTAGATTGTTATATATTGTGATATTTTGTGGCTCGTAATTTCTAAGGCATGTTTTTAATATGCAATTTTTATCAGAATAGTCACATCTAATAATTCTAATTACAAAGAACTTGTTCACATTCTTAAGACTTTCAAATAAATATACACAGAAAATCAAAGAGAGAGCCTACTTTTAAGAAAACACTTTGTTCCTGTTTCAAGAATAGATTGTTTAAGTTTTCTGAAATACTTTACATTTCAGCCGAGATTTGAGGAATAATATTTAAGAAAAACAATTTAATAATCCTGACGTAAGTATTTCCCATTGGATGCACGAAATTGCAAACGCTTTCAACCACTACAAAATTCACTTGATAACAAATTTGATAAAACCCCAAATCTGTCAAAACAAATATTTTTTGCCAAAGAAGGTACAGAAACTAAACAGTTTATTCTTTATTCCATGAAAATCCTGTCAACGTCAGAGAAGATATTTTTGATTCTAACTACCTCAAAGGAAAACCGAAACTTTTAGCTTCTTCAAACTAGCATAATCCTTTTAATGCATTAGGACATGTGCTTCATCTTACTTCCTTATATTTATGATTTCAAAATGAAAATTAATTTTTGAAGTTGACTTTCCAAGCCACTGAGAATACTCATTTCTGATATTATGAATTGAGAAATAAATTTACTTTTGAATGGTTTTTGGAAGTCAAACAACAAAATGGCAAAAGTGCATTACTTATAATCAAAGTATTGTAATATAATCAGTTAAACCAAATTCTTAGAGAAAGAAAAGTTCTTCCAAAGATTTCTTCTTAAATATAGAAATGTACTTACATCAGAAACTTTTTTGTTTATCATTAAATGAATGACAATGCCACGATGATGATCGTTTATTAATATCTGTTTCATCATTTACATATGAATACTTGAGATCTGTGCTTTGTAATCTTAGTAAGATATTTAAACCAAAGTCAATTTTCTCACTACAATAAATGCCAAGATCGAGCGAAAAATCGATCGGTTTAATTCACATAAGAATTGAGAACTTTAAAAAAGGATTAAAATTAACATATAAATAGGTTCATTGTGAAGTGAGATGGATCCAAGGCAATTTTAATAGAACAGGAAATTGTTTTGAAAGTTTTAATGACATATTCTCGGAGGATTACCCTTATTTTATCTAAAATCATTAAATATTGTGAGTTACATACCACTATTTGTTCCTATAGTTCCTGTGTTCAGGAAATCAGAATGACAAGAGCTAAACTTCGCACACATTTAAATCATGGTCTTAAATACATTTGATGTTATTATAAATGTACTGCTTGTCCGAGAATGAGTGGAATGAAAACTAATTACGTACATTATTCGTCTTGAGATGTTTATACTATTTTTGTAAATACGAAATAGATTAATGAAATATACAGAAATAAGTTATTTTTCTTAATGTCTTTTTTCTCAATATTACAAATGAAATGCTTCTTTCCCCAAGGCTCATTTAAATTTCTGGCCTTTCTGCTCAGATCACTCATCGGGTAAGAATGTTGTCATTTACTCAACATTATTTTGGAAATTTATTGTATTATTCATGAGATATACAAAAATGAATTGGCACCAGATAATTGACCTTTAAACTACTATACTAAAGTTACACGAATACAGATTATCTTAAATTTTTCACTAAAAAGAGAGGCTTTATAATATGTTTCGACGTTTAAATAGTCATGTTAAAAGATCAAACAGCGTAATATATACTTGTATATTAAAACCATAAATTATACAATGATTTCATTAAAATAATTAGGTAATTAAGTACTATGGCAATAGATGAAAAATAGAAAAATGATTTTGAAACAAATCTACCAGCTTTCACATAGAATAATAAAAAACCCTGCAGTTTTTCAATTGATATGTCAACGTTGACTGGAAACAATAATAATCGAAAAACATAAATGAATAAAAACAAATGGCCACAAGATCAAACTGGAAAAAAAATATATACCTTAACGAAATTATCAACATTTCTTTTTTTTCCCTCTACTCTTACACCCTTGGCGCAACGAAATGGAACTGCATTCCTTAAAAGTATATTGGTAACATTTTAGGGATCCATAAAATATATAAATAAAGACCCAATTCATGCCTCTTTCTCCCTTTGTAACATCTTCCGTGCCCCGTATAAAAAAAAAATTTCTGCTTGTTTCAAACATTAGCTCCGTCTTGTAACAAAGCATTATTTAGCATGGGAAATTATTCGTATCTAAAATTTTAAATGCCTTCCTTCCTTAAAAAGAATTCATTTGTCTTTAATATTAACATCATCTTATTACATTATATGTTATTGAATTTTAATGCAACATTATTTTTACATTTGCATTGATTGACTAGTTATAATGCTTCATTAAGCTTTAATAATAAAATATCATTTTAAGTAGTAAATATTGTTATTTTTCTTGTATTTCGTTACAATACGGAGTAATATTCCAATAAGCAAAAAGACATAGCTTTAAATAGCTATAAATGAATTTGCATGTTTAATAGCCATCAATTTTCGATCATAGCTAATCTATGCAACATTGTAGCAGATATTGAACATATACGCCATTGTTTAATTCTAGTCTCGTGATTAAATTTTTATTTGTCATTGGTTCATTTCATTTATCTGTTTCACATTTCTTCGTATAGATCGTTTTGTTTGTATAGATCGTTTGGTTTGTTAAATTTGGACATTTGGTTTTAATCAGATATTAAATTGTTCTTGAGTGAAATAATAATTTAAAATACATAATTAGCTATCAAAGAGTCTCATTGTTTTAGTCAACCACTAAATGTCGTATGACCTCTTTTCAAAATTTTATATAAAAGTGTATATGTTTTTGATGTCTGCTTTCATCAGTAATGAACTTAATTTTCAAAACAATATGTCATGATAAATTTCTCCTAAATTCTTATTGAATTGAAATAAAATATATATAAACGTATGTTTGATGTCTGTTTTCACAAATTATGAATTTAATTTTGAAAAATATGTCATAATAAATTTCTCCTAAATTTCTTATCGGACCAAACTAAAACGAATAAAAATTTCTTTTTCATTTTATGGCAGCAAGAATTACATTTTGCTTAAAATGTATTTATCGTAATAATAATTCTTTAATAATCGTTTGGTTTTAATTTTAACATCTGAAAAGAATATCATTGTCCAATATTTTATCGTTTGCTTTATTTATAATATTTCATTGAATAACTTAGCAATTATTATTTTAAATTATTTATTTGGTTAAATCCGTACTTTTTAAACTTTGCGTGGAACAATTTTTCTGTTTTGTTTTTTGAATTGTTAAAGTTGATGTTGTATTTTGCGGTTTCTTCGATAGTCTGATCTAATTTTACCACCACAATCAAACTAATACGCTTAACTTATACGATATTCAAGAAAAAACATCATTTTCCTAAATCAGGTAAGGAATAACTAATATAATTTGCCCATATTCTGGCAACCCAAAACTTGGAGCTTATTTCCCCTTTCAGAGGATGTTCACAAGTACCCTAGAACTTGTGGTCAAGTCGTAGTAGAAAATTCATGGCACATACCTCTGCCTCTTATTCTCTCCAAAACGAGGGTGAACTCGTGCTGAGTTCCTGGGAAATCAATAGTAAGGAGCACATGCTCCTCACGTAGTCTTCTTCGAGGGGTCAACTCCTTCAACAGGATCCCCACGTCGCCGGGTGGGTCAGGGGATAGGCTGGACTGCATTTTCACACTCAGTTCTACAAAAACAAAAAAATAATCAATGACCTTTAGAAACCATTTAATTTTTACTGATTAGATCGTTCAAAATCTTAATAGGGGAAAGAAGAATGCTTCTATCAAAAAAAATTTAAGTAAATTATATTTACAGATATAATAATGTAAATTCCAGCACATTCTTCTAGATCTCTTTCAAAAAAAAATAAAAAAAAAAAAAAAAGAAGAAGAAGAAGAAACGAGTGCTTATGAAAAATATAAAACAATTGAAAACTCTTTAATATAACTTTTTTACAATAATTGTATGCTTATTTTAAATCATAATTTTAATTAAGTGTTTCAGATAATAAATCAATATTGATTAGATAAGGTTTGTCTAGACAGTTTTTTAAATCGAAAATTAAGACACTTGATTATTTGTAAGTTTCAACATCTAATACAAGAAGTATGGAGTGCTTTTTCATAATTCTCGACAAAAGTTTCCCTAAATGTTTTTTAGCTTCATTCTCAGTCAAACAAAACAATGTTTTTGTGATTTAAAATATCTTTTTTTAACTTTAAATCCTTAATATTTTTCAGTTCTGTTTGAACGCTTGATAAACAATACATACTATTCCATTTTTGTGTAAAAATATTTAGGTTTAAATAAATCTCTTACAAAAAAAATCTCTCAACTAATTTTCAAATTGTAAATTCAAAAATAAAGGAGCTTGAGTCAATAAAAATTTTAATGTTATGCTTCATCTTAGTATTATTAGGAAAAAAAAACATTTTATATCATTTTTTGATATAATTATTATAATTATTAAGAATTAGAATAGAATTTAAATAAAAAATAAATAATAAGATATGGATTTTCAGCCGTTCATGTGAAAATATAAGTTGCTCGTTTAATTCTTTTCTTTAAATTTTGATATTAACCGTTACAATTATTAATTACTATGAATGTTATTATAAGAATGATAGGTAAACAATAATAGTATAGCATAAATCTGTTACACTGTGTGTCACTTTAATGCTTAAAATCGTTTCTTAGAAACAAAAGAAGACATTTATAAACTATTTAAATATTTTCACAATTTTATAAATATTTCAAAAGATAAATTTCATATGGATTGTTACGGAAAGAAGAGAGTGAGAGAAAAGGCATTTGAGTAGTTTAAAATACCTAAGCATCTTTCAAAATATTCTAGATCAAAATTCATGAGGCATAGTAATATTAACAAATGATTCTTGAAGATTAATACAGTTATTTATAAATACATTTAAACTGAATAATTTGTTCATTGACAGAATAATTAAGAATGTTAAGTTATTATGCACTGTTTCAGTTTAGCAGTTATTAAACTTTAAAATCCATAAATTAATTATTTATTGATAAATCTAAAAAAATTCCTCTGGTTTACCATTTGAATAAATTACTTCTAAATAACACTTAAATTGACAATTCACAGACATCTGTAATAAAAAGATCAAGATAAAAAAAATTTAATTGGATGTCAATTTCCCACAATATAGCATACGATATTCAAGCAAAATATTTTTTGAATGCCGAATTTCCGTGCACCTACTTCTTTACTATAACATTATTTCCTGAATTTATCCTGTTTGAGCTACATTATACATATGACAACTTTTGGGGGGATAAGATGATAAATTGGAAAGGAATACTTAATGCATGACTTTCTAATTTTCTTGTGCTGTATTTACAAATATTCCACTCAGACTAATAATTATAGTAGAACACATGATTTTTTTATTTACAAATATAACAGCTGGAAAAACACTTACCAAGTGAATAACATGACTGAATTGAAAATTAGTAAAATTTATGTTCATTAAATCATAATCAAGTATGAAATATTGTCTTAAAATTTGGCTTAAGTTACCGAATAAAATGTAATTTTGAAATCAATAAGCACTTTAAAAAACTACAATTATAAATTTTAATCTAATAACATACCTTAATGAAAATAGTATCTAATCTTCATTATTTTAGAACAAATTATATTTTAATTTGAGCAGAAAAAAAATATATTTATTTGCAATGTTTTAAACAGCGATTTTCTTAAAAAAAATATGCATAATCTAAAAGATTTTTTTCGAAATTGTGGAATATATATATATATATATATATATATATATTAAACATATTAAAAATTAAAATAATACAAATTAATTAAAGTATAAATTCTAAAGTAATCTTAAGATGTGTAATTGTTCTCAAATGTGAAGATCTAAATACTTATAATCATGTTTGTTATAAGTGGTCTGCGAAGTTTGCTTTGATTAAAGGGTGAAACGATGAAATTTTAAAAACTTTTGAATGAGTTTAATGAGCATTTCTTGCTTAATTGTCTTTCAGAGAAGTTTTGAATCTCTTTGAAGTAATTCATAAATTTAAAAATATAACTTAAGTAATTATTGATAATAATACAGACGTCAGTCCAAATTAATTGTAATTAGGGATATTTCAATTATCAGTTGGAACATGAAGTGTTAGAAGTTATGTAATACTTAATTACTCTAGCGAAAAGAATTATTTTACAGTATTGTACCATCATTTAAAATGCGTTGAAAAGCATCTAAATCATAAAAATAGCGCCTTTAAAAAGAATTCTAGATTTAATTCGAAAATTCTCAATTCCCTAGGCAATTCATATTAATTAAGCTGCATAAATAATTGCTTTATTTCCCCTAAAATACCTTTAAGAAAAAAGTTGAGAAAATTAAAAACTAAAAATATTTTAATAACTTTTAAAATCATAAGAGTATATTTGCTTTTTAATTTAATTTTAATTAAATGTTTATATGCTAATATCAAAAACATCTTACATTATACGATCTAAAATAATACTTTTTTATGACTGATACATTGAATATTTTAAAATACTGATTTAGGAATTATAATGGTATCATATAATTTGTTTGTTTTTGTTTTAAGAAATTTTTTTTTCAAAATCAACCGTATTTTTCTTTCAGACCTTTAACAATGTTAATTCCAAATAAAATTGAAGATTTCAGAATCAACGATAAAATTAATAATATCAGTCAACATATAGAATAGCAAAAAATAGAGATTGTATGAGCTAAATGGAATATTTCTCGCTACGTGTTAATATTTTTTTCTTCTTAACTATCAAATCAACCACTGTTTAAACTACCTTTTTCTTCATTATAAATTAACAGATACTTTAATCATTTAGCTTAGTATTTTATTTCTTGAATTATGTAATAACATTTAACTTGATGCTTAACATTAATACATCCTTTTTAAATTTAGTTTTGTTTCAAATAATATGTGTCTTTGGTATAAATGAATTATCTATTACCAGCGGAAAATCGCGATCAGCTGACGAAGATAGATTGTGACCTGAAGCTTCACTCCACTAATTTTCATACAGCATTTATAAATTAAGTAGAAAAAGATAATAAAAAGGAATATGAAAGTAATATTCGTTTAAATGCATTCTCACATAGAAACAAATTCATATTTTCTGTCAATCAGTCATTCATAAATAAAAAAAATTATTCCATATTATTTTATGCAATTTTCCCTTATTGGGGAATGTGTTGTTGTTGGCCTATTTAGAATAATGAGTAATGTATATAGCTTGTGTCACAATGTGACCAACTTTTAATGTATTGTTATTAATTATTCTTTTAATTAAAGTTGAATTAAAGTTTAACAAAAGTAAATTTAAAAAATTATAATATAAGAGAAATATTAAAAGAACTTGACAGAAATTAACAACTAATTTTACAAAAAATAAATTTACTCATTTGCAAAAAAATAATGTAAATATTTATGCATCTTTTCAATAAAGATTAGATTCCTAAACATAGATTAAAATGAAATTTCTATATTTACATTAAGAAATTTTTAATTTTTAATGCGTATTTTTTAACATCAAATAATAAACATTTAAAAACCAGTTTTGTATTTTCTTAAAGAAACTTCCCTTTTAATTTGTTCTTACTATAATATTTTGAGTAAAAGTATTATAGTAAAAATGTTTTAGCAGTTCTGTTTTATTTATTATTATAGTATTATAAATACGCAATAATAACTTTTACTAGTTTTGAAAATTTATATTTAAGCTCAGATTTGTAGTCTTTTTAATTTGGATATAGTTGTCTCGTTGGCCCTACAGAAGCAATAAAGGAATAAATATGACCAATTAGAACTTTTAAGTATTTTAAAAATGCTCAATTTTCGAATAAAATATTACGAAAATATAATGGTAGCTTTATTGTATATGGTTTAAAGCTCATACGGTGTTATTTAAGAACATCTGCAGTATATTTCACAACGATTCGAATAAAGAGCTGCTTCCAAAATCCATAAAAGAAGTGAAAAACTGCCAAATTATAGAACGTTTTTAATTAAAACAGAAGAGTGTACACTTTGCACACAACAAGTAAGTTATGAAAAAAAATTAAGTAAACTAAATTGATAATTATGCTAATTCTCATTTACTAATGAAGTGCTTCAAGCAAAAAAGATAAGAAATATTTGCGGAAAAATATAATCCTTCTAATTAGCTAATTTTCAAATATTTAGAGTTATCCTTTTTGTTGTAAATAATAAAGATTGAGGAAGAAAAGCGAGAATATATATTCTAAAACTTGCTTTGTTTTGGTGTGAAATAAAAAAAAACATTCACCATGAAAAGACATTCCACATTTATTTCGTTGGAATTAAATATTAACTTTAAAATGAATTGTTTTAGCAGTTCTGTTTTATTTACTTGTGAATAGTTCCGTAAAGAAATTATGAAATTAATTATTGATAATTTTGTATTATCCTTTCGTATTTTTTACATTTAATACCTAGTTATCATCTAATTAACGTATATGCAAATAAAACTAATTCTACAAAAAATGATAAACAATCATTACTCAGAATTCGAATTTTCTAACTCACGAAATAATACAAATAAAATCATACTTGTAATAAATAAAATTATAACGTTATATACAAAAGTTAACAGCTGAAAGAATTCTGAGGTATCATTTTAATAATTAAAAAGGGAAATTATATAGTTGTATTAAAAAAACTGGATAGAAATTATTTGGAATTTAATTAAAAAAGGAATTAAAACATTTTTTTTAAAAAAATTAAATGCCCAAATAAGAACACAGTTATTAAATATTTTGTTTGTTTGTTAAGTTGAGAAACATTCTAGGAATAATTACCTAAATGTAAAAAGTATGCTATAAAAGTACGCTTTTAAACTCCTCGGTTATTTATTTAAAATTGCAAAACAACAAATCTTAAGATCTGATTAAAAATAATTGCGGAATAAAAGTATGAATTGGTATGCTTCGTTCAGTTACATTGCTCCACTATTTTTGTGTGGACATGAGATTCATCATACTTTTAGGTATAAAATATAAGCCACAAAAATTATTGCATTGTCAACACTGTATTGTTACTACTAATACTGACAACACTGTTTTGTCTTTTGTTATTACTCACTGAAGACCCTCGCGTTGAATCTGTTACATTAAGAATTTTATCAACGATTTAACTTTTAAAACTGTTTAATTTTGTTTTAGGTTTCTAACCAAACATGGAGTTCCCCAAAAAAAGGCAACAATTATCATTTCAACAGGGGATTGGGAAGAAGACACGAGTTTTTCCTGACAAAGGAACAAGTGTGTTTGTTGAATCTGCAATAGTACTGTGCAGTTTTGAAGAAACATAACCTCGAACACATTCAAGACTAATCCATACTTTCGACGTTGATTATCTGACCTAAAAACAAAAATGAGAAAAGGATAATTATTAGCTTAAATCAAGACTATCTGCCCATCAAGCGATTTTTACAGACTTCAAACAAAATAAAATGTGCTTCCTTCAAATTTCGCATATCGCTTCATTCAAAATTTCCATTTATTGATAAAAAGTAAAACACACTTTCTAAGACAGTGATTTAACATGAAATCATTTCTAACAGGAGCTGATGCGTTGTTTGAAGGATTTTATTGAGCAAGAAATTATTACAGACAATACAAGATATGAAGTTATCTAATGATACAACTTCTAAGAGAATACAGGTGCTCTCAACTAATTTTCAAAGTCATTGAACGATACATGCAAAATGTAAATGATTTTCACTTAGTTAGATCAGTCGTCAGGATTTATTTGATACAACGCAATTGGGTATGCATAAGAATGGTTCGTTGATTTTAGTGTGAAAGAAGAACTACTAAAATTATTACCAATGCATGGGCAAACCAAGAGGAAAGATATTTTAATACTTAAAGATATTATCAATTCCATACCTTTGTTCGTCTGACTTGAAAAGTAGTGGATAAAATGCAATGACAAAATCTGATAAATGTAACTATTTTGAATTTTTTTTGTTACCTTTTAGTGTAAGAATACTGTTTATCGTGCTTATGATTGCAATAAAAAAAGATATATTAAGAACTGTTATAATTTTTTTTAAAACTGCGCCCGCCAACAATTTCCTATTTGTCAGATGTACTAGACGAGGGAATAAGATTAAAAACTTTAATGCTCTTCAGTTACTTTATAAGCCAAATTTTACATTTTCTCGTTTTTCGTTTATTCCTGTCCATATCAATATAACACTTTGAGGAATACACATCTTTTTGGTGAGGATTACGTTATCTCGCTTTTGATTTATAGACCACTTTATTTTATTCCACTGCTGAGATGTGAAAATCTTTTTTTCTACTTTTACAATTCAGTTCAGAGGAATATATAACTATACTTTCCTAAACTTTTCCTTTTTAATTCTTTGGCTTCTTTAACTTTAACCCTATCAATTTCCTTTAAGCTTCAGCCAAAGAAGATTGTGATCATCAAACAACTTAGTATTTAGCTTATAAGTTGGTGAAGCAGTGTAGCTTTACTATAAACCAAGCGTTCCTTACCTATTATAATGAGATATTCTTCTCTAGTCTGTTTGTTCCCTCTGTGCAGTGTATTAAGCAACCAACACACTCACCCGTACAAAGCGATGTGTGTGCGTGCGTGCGATACTTGC
>BMAW01021878.1:657735-689235 GCA_019974015.1 Nephila pilipes
AAGCATGAATAATATCATTATATATATATATATATATATATATATATATATATATATATATATATATATATATATATATATATATATATATATATATATATATATATATATATATATATATACATACTGAAAATTTATGAAAGAATAATTTAAAATATTTAAAAGACAAAACCAGAAAGAAATGTAACAATGAAAAGAAAAATAAATGAAAATATGGAACCCAGCGTGCCAACATCGGGGCAAGTCAAAGCTACTGAGCAAGCAATACGCAACTGAACCAGCGCCACCGGTGTGTGTGTGTGTGTGTGTGTGTGTGTGTGTGTGTGTGTTAGTCTACCGGGAATTCAACCCGTTTGTGGAAGAAGATACACTTAATAATATTTTTGTTCAATACAATTTCGTTCTATACTTATGACCTCCTTCCAGTATGTTGGTAGTTTGTAAGTACCATTTTTAAAAATTGCTGTGTCTTTTGAAATAAAGAGCTCAAGTAGTACTTAGTTGACATCTGCTTCACTTTTAAGAAATTTTTTTCCTTCAGAAATTTTTCAGGAAGAGAAGCAAATGATAATCGAAGGTTTCTAGTTCTGGGGAGTACGGTGAATGGGATAGAATTTCACAATCTAGCTTTGTAAATTTTTGACAAGTTGCCAAGTAGCATGTTCTCGTAAGGCAGTATAATATTCTTTCTATTGGTCATTGCCGGTCTCTTATCTTTGAATGCTTTTTCAAACCATTTCAAATTGAGGTTTTCGTTAGGTCTTAAAACCTCGATACATACTGGTATCTGGACGTCTTACCATATACACAGTATTCTTTTATTCAGATTCAAGTTCGGTCTAGAGGTGGAGAGGGTAGGTTCTTCGGGCTCATAGTATGCTCTTTTCCTAACGATGTTTTTGTGGATTTATATTTTACATCATCAGTCATCATCCGTCCAAAAAGGACCCATTTTTGTTCCGAGCAAGCAAAGATGTGTTTATGACGACTTGAATGCATAAATGTTTCCACTTAAATCATAAGGCACACTTCTGGAACCTTAGTTTCTGAATATAGCCTTAGTTTGTAGGGCTAATTTATGCTTTTCCACGACGATCTTCAATGTTACCAAATATAGATCTTACTCTATCATGGTATTGAAATTTTTCGTCATCGGTCAAAGAGGGCCGTCCAGGTAGCTCCTACACATTTTATCCGAAACCTTATCTCCACCAAAACCTTTCACTAAATTTCGAAAAGCTTTTGTATCCATTCCTTCCTTGTTGGAATTCGTACAAAGTACAGTGTCCTATATGAACTTTATAGGTAGCTAAGTTTACATGATTGTGTCTTATTTATTAATGACATAAGATACCTTTGTTTCAGTTAATTTATAAGAGTACATGTGTATAAATGCAATAATATGGAGAGACAGAAATACGAGTATATGTTCCAACTGAACTCATTCATACCTTTTGAAACCTAAAATGGTATTATCGGACAGAACTTTAGGGTACAAAAATATATTTATTTATACATATATTAATAGAATTATGAAATAAACATGCGTATAAACTAACAATAAATTACAGAACTATACCAAAAATAAATTAAACTCATAAATTTAAAAGGTAAAATAAAACCTAATAAAAATACTTTTTTCCAAATTAATAAATGAACAATGTAATAACAATTCATGTGAAAATAAATTAAGCAACAGTATATATATATATATAGGGGGGCGTATGTGTGTGTGAAGTTTAAGATTATTTTCAAAAAATTAATGTGTTCATTCACATCATGCAACTCTAATAAAATCACGGTCAACTTTAAATAACTAAAAATGAAATATATATTATCTTATAAATTTGTTAAAATTGTATTCATAGATTAAGGATTGATGTAAAAAAATACTGTTGTGTTGTGAAAAGTTTCTATAACTTAATAAAAACAAAAGTTTTATACTGATTTTATTTCAGTTTGTATTTTTAGGTATTATACCATAGTAAAAATATTAAAAGGCTATTTATCTAATTCTTAAAATCGCCTTCATTGTTTTATAACATGATCAAAAATTTTAGATAAATTTTGCTGAAGATGGCATTCCTTAAATAATGAATATATTTAGTTCTAAAATTCATAAATATTCATATTTTGATTTGATAACTTAGTAAAACTAATCAAGATGTAAAACGTTCCATTCTTAAAAGTATAGTATTTAATGAGTTCTGTAAAAATGTATAATCTGTAGAAAATTATATATTATTTCAAAGGAGCACTTTATGAAAATATTTTAAAAACTCAAAAAATCCTTTTTTTTAGAAAATTAGCTAAATTTCATTTTACCTTTTACATTTAACATTTTTTCAAATATGTTTGGAATGAATTAATCATCAGAAACAGAAGTTTATTTTGCATATAAAAAATTTGAGGCACCAAGTCTCTTATATTTAGCTCATTAGCTCAAATTATTTAGTACATATTTTCTTAGTTTCTCCTTCTCACATTTCTTAAGCTAATGATGCATTATTTTCGTATAAGTACATTTATCCTTTTACAAAATCACATCTAAAAAATTCTTTGAGGAGTTCTAAATACAACTGCAATACTTAGAAAATAATTAAAAACACTTTATTAGTATTTAGCCTTAACAGTTATAAATATAATTTCGTAGAAACTAAATAGAATGTGTTTTTACTTTTTTTTTTTTTTCTAACCAAGCGGTATTTTCTCTAAAATACGAATTACATAAAAATTGCAGTACAATTTTTTCCCCTCAAATGCATAGAATTTACAAGGATTAATCATTAGAAATTTCAGTATCACTATCTGAGATACATAATCCATAGTGCATCAAAAAATTCCGGATATTAATTTTGCCCTTTGCAAGTGAAACAAGATTAATGATCTAAATCCGATACGGTACACGAAAAAATAACTCTTACGCTTCGGTGAAAGTTCCACTCTTTGTTTATCATAAATACTTTGCTTTTTCCGATTGAAACAAAATGGATTATCCTTTTTCCTCCGAAAAATCTGCTTTTCCTTTTCCTTTGATTTTTCTTTCCTCTTTTATCCGGAACATAGATCCGAGAAGAAAATTTTTAATAAGAAACAAAGAAAACATTGAAAGGACTGAGTTGCAATCGGTAGAGCAAGAAAATGAACGGCTTGTGTATTTGCTAAGAATCTTAATTATCGTCTATGATTCGATTTGTAAATGTTAAGAGGCTTCGAATTTGAAGCCTCCTTTCCCTTTGTATTTGGCTGGGATTTTTTTGAGAGATAGTTGTCAGCATGTGTAAAGATTTTTTTTTCCTAATCTTGATCTGGTTTACGAGTTCGACTCATTCCTTTTAACAAGTGCATACGGCAATTCTGAATTCTGTTTCATGAGAAAAAGTTCGTTAATGGAATCATGCTGGTAAGTCCAAAATAATTACGGTTGCTTGAACTTCTTAACACAGATAAATAGTACATATTGGAATGGTATTAAAAGGAAAAGGCGAAATAAACTCAATACAGATTGTCTCATGCCGCACTACACAACATTTTTTTATTACTTAATGGTACTGTTTGACATGTTTTCGAATAGAATGGGCACCAATAAAAGTCAGATGGGAATTAGTGCAATAATTGATCTGTTTCTAAAATTTCTGGAGAGAAAAAGTTGTTTTGAAGCTACAGTAAATAAAGCTGGAATGGTAACTAAAACATATATATATATATATATATATATATATATATAAGATTAAAAAAAATTATTATTCGGAAAATATTCATCTCTCAACAATAATTATCATTAATCACAATTTCTAAAATCCTTTCTTTACTTATTCATTTTGCAATAATAATAATAAAAGATTGTTTTTATCTGATTTTTTCATACATATTCAACTTTGTGTCAGATGCATTAACCCTCGGCTAATCTCAAGGACTAAATGATATTTCAGGTCATCTACGTTCATTCCCCCAAACTATCAAAAGCTAATTAAAAACTTGTCAATTAGGTATAAAAAATTATAAATCAAGGAATTTTGAGTTATAGAACATTCTATTGCTCCTTAATTTACGTTTAAGTATTAGAACGAATTAACAAACAAAGTTGAAGTAATATGTAATTAAGGAACGTTGATTATTAAACACAAAAAAATTAATCCGCATTAAGATTCTTCTGATGGAAACTTCAAGGATGATATAATCGACATAGTACATCAAATATCTTGTAAAACGAAATAAAATTTATGTGCCTTTTTAATAAGATACGATAGGGTATGTCCTATCTAAAACTGGAGATTTCAATATACATTTTTTATAATGCATTTGATTCTCATGAATTTTGAACAGATATTATTGGTGCGGGCCTCTCTCAAATAAATCTAAACATCTTCGTAGCTCCAGGCATGAGACTAATAAGTGGTATATTATCCATCGCCCTTCGTATAAACGTTATCAGAAGCCATCGGTGATATATATAAAGTTAGATTGTATGTTTCATGTATGAAGCTCATTTATAAATATCAAGTAAATTGTCTGATTACATACAAGAATAACATTTATTAATCACTAAGCTTCATTTATTGATATTTAAGGGGGAAAATTCTATTTAATTACAATCCACAATAGTTCATTATGAAAAAAATGCAGTAACTTCAAATCAATACGTGAGGTAACTGTTAAACACTTTTTTTTGGAAAAATTTATCTTTTTACTAAATTTCTTTTTAATAATAGGATTAGATTAATACTTTATTCAATATATTCAACTGGTTTGAAACAATTTATTACTTTGATTTTGATATTAATTTATATCAGCATTAAGATGTGACCTTTAAAAATGCTATCTTAAAAATATTGTACAAATCAAAATTATTTAGTGAACAATGTTTAGATTGCATACATTTCAATTTAATTACTCAACATAAATTTGAATACTATTTATGGGGATACTTCATAAAAAAAATTACAAAGAAGTTATAACTTAAAATATATAAGGAAGGAGTTGTTTATTTAAATAAGAATGTCAGAAAGAGATATCATTGAAATAAAGTTTAATGCCACATCTTAAAATAAATAAAAACTTCTGCTTATCTATTACTTTTAGTAAGTATTATACAAACTTTAATGCTCATAACATATGAGTTTCGTCTGTAATATATGAATATAAATTTAACCTTTCTGAAAATTATATGAAATATTAAAAAAAAATTTCAAATTACACCAGATGTATTACAGATTTTATAAAACAAGGAAATATAATTACGTATACAAATGTATGTGTCTATGGTAAGATAATACATGAAAAAATGCAATGATTCTTTGATTAAAGCATAAATAAGCTCCCATGTGATTAAAAATACTATTGTTTTGCATATATGTATGATACTTCTTATTCCTGAATCTTCAAAAATATTGAGCTTAGCAACAAAAACGAACGAAAGAAGATGCATTAATCACGTTATGTCATTCCCATGTAAAAGAAGCATCCCGTGCTCTTGTGAAACATAGTAAGTTGCTAAAATTATCTATATTGAACCCATAAATCAATGTACATATTTTGCTATGTTTCATTTATTAAAACAAAAAAGACAAAAATGAAGATTATTTTAATTTTTTTTTCAAACCAATTATTATTTTCCCTTTTTATACGTTCGAAAACACATTTTTCCCTCTAAAGTTTTCGATAGATTTTTTAAGAATAAAAGATTAAAAGCAAAATGTTTTAATCAAATGATTATACTTTATCAAGAAATTATTTATTCATCGAAAAAACACTAACCGATGCTAAATTAAATATTTATTATTGAATAAATATGAAGATAGACTACTAAATTTAAGAATTTTCTGAGAAATATTTGTAATAATTGGTAAAAAAATACCTTACTTAATAAATTTCTAACCTTAGAGGTTTCATCTTTTAAGGTGCATTTCTTATTACTCATCACAAAGAATTTCTTTTCTCTCAAAATTATTTTTAAAATCATGGGTAAAAAATATAATCGTATTTTTTTATTTAATTATCATACTAGTTTAATTTACCAGAACGGACAGAAACAAAACTCCAAAAGCAAAAAAAAAGCTAGAAAGCTGAATCTTTTCGTTCCATTTTCAAATCATCACACCAAATTGTATGCATGTCATGTGCATTACAAAAAAAACTACCTTGCCATTTTTTTAAAACAATTTTGCTCACAGGAAGGTAGAGTTACATAAATTTGTTTCATTTGTTTTTTCTTATTGTTTTATCTCATTTCTTTTCTCCCAACAGCTATAAAATAACATAAGTAAAACAAATTCGTATTTGGTAAGATCTATTAAAAACGAAGTATGGTAATCCTCTGTGTGATTGCTGAAAGGTTGTTACTGCACGAAACCTTTTGTCTCGAGAATTTTGTCGAGAGCCTTTAAAAAGTAATTTTGTCTTTCGAAATTCAGTGCCTCTGAGAAATACAGAAATGATAACTTTATAATCATTTGTATTTAATCATTTTATCTTCGTGTTTTCAAGACTTAATCTCAAGATCTGGATAAAAAAAATTTCAGTTATATAAGCCCATTCATGATTTAAAAATGGAAAGGAAATAGAAGAATATGTTGAGCATGTGAAAAGAATTTTTAACTTAAAAAGTAATTCCAAAATACGTCAATTGAGAAAAAAAATAAATTGTAAGAGATAAAAAAAAACCCTGCAAATTGTTTTCCTAGTTTTTTTAAATGGCTTCCCAACCATAATGACTAAAGAGATTGGCTTTTTTGAGCATTCATGTGTCATGAAATGTCTAATATACTTGAAACTTTCTGATTAATGTCACTTTCAAGCTCCCGATTACAAAATTTGTGAATTTACTTAAATGCACGTAATACTTGGAAGATGGTAACATTAATAGCAAATGAAAATATTAACTAAAAATATAAATTAGGATGTTATCGAAAAGATTTTAAATTTTGTCATTAAACGCTAAAAATCATTAAGAGCTTAAAAAGGTGCGTGTAATATATCTTAAACTTTATATTACATATGATATCGATGCAAAACTTCATTTCAGTTTGGTCAATAGGTTCATTTTGTTAAATAAAAAAGGCATAAAATTTTATAAGATAATATTTGTATACATTGAAATTTTTTAAAGTTATGTCAAAATTTTTAATTTTTTAGGTAAATTTCAAAAGCTCATGATTGTGTTTATATGAACATAAAAATCAAAACTAATTGCTTGCTTCAAGTTCTTAAATTTTCTACTGCGTAATTTTCAAAAATGAATTGTAGTTATTATGAAAATACTATTTTTAGTCATATTAAACAACCAAAATAAGAGAATTCAAAAGTGAATTAGAACTTGAAAGAATATATGAAACAACAAAGTTCTTTTCATATTTTCAAATAATAGCATAAATACTTTGCGAAAATTATGCAATAATTAAATTGTGTCTAATTTAAGCACTTGTATTGGTAACGAAATTTTTACATTGATCTTTAAAGCAACTTTACATTGTTTCTTTCATAAAATAATTTTTCCCTTCCTGATATTTCACGTTGAATCTTTCCATAAGTTTCAAGAAGATAAATTGAACTCTACCAGAAATCTGATAAATAAGACTGCAAAACCTGAGAACTGTCAGTTAGAGTATTGATGTAACAGATACCCATCAAAATTCACTTAGGAAAAATAAACGATATCCAGCATCCACGAATTTTTTCTGGATTCATTTATCAATTTGTTTATTTCGAAAAGTTATAAATCACTTCGTAGATATTTTCAAATAGTTTCGAGTCGCATCGGAGTCACTTTTTCCAGTGAAACCTGTACTTTCCATTAACTGGGTAATATCAATATCTAAGTAACCTTTCAGAAAACTGATTATTTATTTTAAGAAAATATTGTTTGATGAAACATTTTTAACATTGAATATTTGTCTTACGAAAAAAGAAACTTTCTATCAATAAATATTTTGTATTTCAATATTGTAAAATTTTTCAGAAAGTTACTAATCTTTTTCTAAAAATTACGATACTTTCGATAATATGCTTCCTTTTCTGGAGTTTAATGTTAAAAATCGTTTTATTAATATTAAGTGTAAAAAAGATAGTTTCAAATGATGTCAGTTAAGGTATGATGTTAGGAAATATATTTTTACCACTATTTTTATCTAACATCATCAATCAGCTACTGTTGTACAGTTTCCAAAAACAATCAAATTTTAAAAAAATATAACTTTTTAATGAATTTCATGATATATTTACACTTAATAAACATTTATACACATTATGTAATTCTATATTAGATTGTATTGAGGAAGATACTGTGATAAGTGAAGTATAAAATATTAGTTCTCCTGCTTTATTTTTTATACATCATATTATATATGGAGTTTTGCAATGAATTAAATGTATGAATTATTTTTAACAGTGGTTAATAAATCTAAAAATAACGTATCATATCTCTCAAAATAATTTGAAAATCAACATCAATTTTATTTTTCCTTTGATGCATTTTAGTGTATTTAAAGACTTGTTTAGGAAACAATGTGCTTGAAATTATTTTTATGAAACTGTAGATAATTTCAACAATGATTTTATCATAGTTCTCATAAATGAACAATTGGTTATTAACGGAATATTTTAATCAATTTCTGTTGTAAAATTTTATCACTCGTAGTTGACTACGAAGAAGAAAAAAAAATTAAGGGAGAAACGCCTACTTTTCTAGAAATTCTTAAGTTTTAAAATATCAAATTAAAAATAAATCAAAATAATTTTAGTACCAGTTCTAGTTGTAGAATCTATATCTAGGTTTATTTTTTTTTATTTATTTTTAAGTTTGTTTTGCAATTTTGTTGTCTCTCTTTTTATTGCCGAGCAAGTAGACTAATGTCTAAATACTAGAAGATGCAATTCATTTTTGTTTTTAACTTTTTCTCATAAGCATCGAAGAATGAATATATGCTCGCTGGAAGAAGTAGAAGCGATTGTACACAATAAAATCTTAAAATTCAGCAAATAAGAATAAAAGAAAAAGCAATGCCATATATATATATATATATATATATATATATATATATATTTCACATGTTGCAAAAATGCAAAGCAAGTATTGTGACATTTTACAACAAATCCCACACTGAGCTCATGAAAATTAATCAAGTTTTTGTCTATAAACGAATAAGAACTATTAATAAAAAAAATTCGATCTGTCTTTTAAAAGGAAATTATTAAGTAAGAAAACTATATGTATTTATTTTTAAGTTTTTCCATTTGTTTTTATACCATATATGTATAAGAAAATACTTCACAAAAATAATGATAATGATACGGCAATATGTTTCCTCAGGCCTATATGCTGTAAAGCTCCCTATCTGCAGAATTTGGATTGCGCCATTTAATGATGAACCTCAGTGCGGATATTGCTGTCATAACGACTCAGATTTGCACTGTATAGGAGAAACTTGACCCCCACGGGATCTTTACACTTCATATCTTGATCAAACCGACAGGTGTTTGATATCTTCAAATAACATTTTCATGAGTCAGCATGAATTTGTAGGATTTTTGGCACAAAGAAGGAAGCGATAATTTATTTCTTGAGCACTATAATTCTCATGATCATCAAAAGAAACTAATGTTCGCCAATTATGTTGAAATGAATTATTTCGCGTGATTTCTAGATGCTTCGGTGTACGGAAGATGAAATTGTTTAACTAAGACCCTATTTCATAAGTTTCCAATAAAATTTTAACTGAAAATTTTGATCAAAACGTGTTATTAGATTGTATTACAGAATGAATAATATTTTGAGATTAAAATATTTTTACTTTCTCGGGTTTTTTTTTTTTTTTTTCCTTTTACAGGTACTGCATGTTAAAAGTAAGTAAGATGGTAAACTTTAGAGAGGAGTTCTCGAACTCCAAATCTCATCTCTACACGATAAAGTGATTAAAAAGGTTTCATCAAATACGAATCCATTATATAAGATAACTGAACGTATCTGAGTTCTTTTTATTTATTTATTTATTTTGAAGTTTTTAATCCGAAACTTGACTTTTTTTCAGAAAAAATTTAATTAAAATTTGAATAAAAAACTTATAAATATATACATTTTGGAAATGCTTAATACAATATTTAGAAGACATTTTTAAAAAGGCTAGAAAATTTAATAGCCTTTACATCAAGCATTACAAACAAAGAAACTAAAGCAAATCAAGTCAACCTAGTTTAAATTTATCTGAACCACAAAAATCGATTTTTTAAACTTCTGTCTGTTTCAAAAAAGACAACAAAGATGATAGTAATATATAAACATGTGGTTTGTTGTTAATAACAATATATAACTGAAAACCGAAAGAAACAATAACGCATTGATTTAAAAATTTTATTAAAATATGTTTTTTTACTATGATGGACTATATAGGTCCGGCACAAAAATATTCATTGTAAACAGTACACAGCACACTGACAGACTGAACATGTGTAAGGAGTAATAACTATATAGAATGTTGTAATATCTATAATAACTATCACTAGTGTAATATCATTATAAATTTTATCTGTATCATTGTATACCTACAAAGCTACTATTTAATGCACTAAACACAAACAGGCTATCAAAATTACGAAAACAATGAATAAAATGAAAGGCTATTTATGATGATCTTGAGATTAGGATTGACATATATTTACAATGATGTGATTAGACATTCATAATTATTATACGGCGTTTGCAAAATAATAGTAAAATAGATTGGTTATATTTTTATAACTCTGGAAACATTATAACTGCAAGTATCCTTATAAATGCTTTTCTAAATTGAAAATTATTTTCGACAACATGCTAGGTTTTATTTTGTTTGTGTTCAGGCTTTCTCAAATTTCCAATTTGTTTACTGAAAATCCATTAATCACAAAACATAATTAAATACAAGATTCATAATAAATTATTTCGAGTGCAAAAATATTGAATTAATTCTGTGAATACAAAATAATGAGCTTCATTGTGAATCCCTTTCCACCTCCATCAAATTAAGAGCTTTCATTTTTATCCCACTACTATCTTTACATTTCAAGAACTGAATTAAATGAGAATTTCTTATATTTTTCCTAGAAGTATTTTTCTTTGAAGTATTAGAATTGACTCCCTTTTACTCCTATAAAATGAAAAAAGCAATATCCTATTAATTGAGTTCCATATGAAGAGGAAATGATTTTGGGAAAAGTAGATAGAAATTTCAATTAAAACCTGTTTTCACGAAAATAACAAAGCGTGTCGTCTTCAAACCAAAGTTATTTTATTTCTATAAGTTGTTATTTATCAAGGAAATGTAGGCGTAAATGCTCTTCCTGAATATGGATTTAGATTAAAAATAAAAAGCGGGAGTTTATTTCTTTAAAAATTAAATGTAATAAAGAGTAAAATTGAAATAGAAAATAACCGATTACTACTTACAGTCTTTTAGAGTATGCATTTATCGATGTATAGAATAGTCATGTGAAAGTAATATTATCTTAATTTTTATCTTTACTGATATGCATCTATAAAGCTGAAAACAATGAAAGAAATAAACACCTATTTATGTTGATTATATAATTAGAACCGACAGAATTTTGGAATGATTATGCGGAATTAATTTAAATTTTCAAAATAAAAAAGATAAATTATATTTTTTCAACTCTCAGAAAAATAGCAAAAAAGTCTCCTCTACACTGAAAATTATTTTGATAACAAGCTAGGTTTTATTATGTTTGTATTTCCCAAGTTTCCCCGTATTTTTTACTGAAAACCCATTAATTTCAAAAAACAATTTAATCCTTATATTTTTATGATTAATTTAATATCTCATTAATTTAAATTATATTGAATATGTAAGTAATAATCACCCTTTCGATGTCATTTTCCTTCGTCGAGGATGTACAATAATTGATTATATGTTGTTAAATAATTAGAATCTAGAGAACGGATATCCAAAAACATTCCTGCTTTTGACGTTCCCATGGTAACATTGTCTGCGCATTTAACAGTAATATTATTACGGAAATTATCTAAATTTGACAGATATAACTTCACTGTAATATTTTTTATTCCGTAAAGAACATTAAAAATTAAAATTATTTATATATTTTACCTTTATTTTCTCTTTCTATGTATTTATTTCATATGAACTCCACATATACTTTTTAAATATAATTTACTGAATTGGATATTTCAAGTAAAAATAATTCATGTATTCGTTATTAGATTTGTTCGCTCTAAATGAAATCTCTCGAAATTTCAATTTGATGGATCTTCACAAATATATGCCAATTTAATAATCTTGCACTATTTTGTCATAAGCAAAACGGAAGACGCCGTGTAGGTTATTTCTCACTCCAAAGTAGATTTTCAATATCGAAACTCAAAAAAGGAGCAGAAATTGATTTTTCTCTTTTTCCAAATCGCATGCATATCAAAAATTCAAAAATCAAATTTATTTATACAAGTTCTCAATTTAAAACAGAATTCGAAATAGCTTACAAAGCTTTCCAAAAATACATCGAAATGGATAAGTTATAAATAAATATATGACTCGGAAACCTTTTATGCAAAAAGTGAATAAATACATAATTTAATCCTCAATGCAAATAAACGTACAAATTTCAAGTAGATTTGCATGCAAACAGAACCCGAACTATTTCCTTTCTGCATACATAGCAATATATTTTCCCAAGACACAATACAGTTCGATAAAACTTTTAACTCAGACTTTTAACAGTCCTCAATAAAAAAAACATTGAAAATGGCAATAAATTTCATATTCCCATAAATATCATTTCTCCAAATAATAATATAAAACTCTCTCGTCTCTTAACGCTCTCAGAAAATCATCTTTTTCTTATCCACTTCCATTCATGAATTATAAAAGACGTTTTTTAATGGTTTAGAACTCTGCCTTATTTCTCATTTCCATTGTATTCAGTGAAATTTTCTTTGAAGTTGCATCTGGTTTTTTCCCGCCAAAAGGAAAAAAAGAAGGCTTAAGAAAGTTTCTATTCTACTATTCAGTACGACGAAACGAAAACTTTTTCTTACATTTTTTCTTTCACTTTTATTCTACCAAGATATTTACTTAAAAATATTTTAATGATATCTTTTTGAGCAAACATATATACACTTTTCCAGTAAATATATTAAATAAATGAGTAAAGTAATTTTTTTGTTAATTAAGAATACAAAACGTCTCTCGTAATGCTGGGTAGGAAAATAATTTTTGTTAAATTCTTCCGAAATGAAATTCTGAAAAATTCTCTAAAGTTGGTTATTTTCATGAAAGCTAATTAAGTTAAGAAATATTTTCTTAATTATTTAATAACTTAAAGATTAAAAATCTGTTTTCATTCTAATTAGAATATTAACTGGATTATTTTTGGTAAATGGTCTTCTCAAAACAGATTCTGATACCAAATAATTTAAAATGACAAATTCGTTAATTATAAAATAATATATCTCTCAACACAGAAGCATTAAATTAAAAATAAAAGAAAACTTACAGTGACCAGTTTATTTGCAAGATATTATAGAGATTTAATTTTAATGATTGTGAGGTGAGATTTTTTTTTCTATTGATAGTTTAAAAATTGATTAAAACTCTACGCATATTTGACGAATTTAAATTTAATCAAAGAAAATTTACAAAGTTTTGACTATTACACATACATATACTACATATTCACAAAGTTATTTTATAAGTTCCCGCAGTTAAATATTCTACTTATTTATAATTCATTTTTTATGAACTAACATCCATACAGCAAGTTACGCCTGGAATTTTTTTGCACTAATTGATATAGATACAGTTTTCTCCTGCTATTAGGAGAAGCGTTTCCGAATTTATCATATTACCACTATATTATTAAACAATTATTCAATAAAAATAAAAATAAAGACTCACAAAATTATTTGGATATAAAATACAATCATAACATTTAAAAATTAATGCCATATAATATACCTGAGGATAATATGACGAATCTTATTTCAAAGTGAAATTGTGATGGCTGTAACTAAGTTTAAAAAAATATACGAAGCAAATAGTGCTGTGTCTTTTATCTTTAAGATTATATCTTCACTTTCAAATTTAATATTTGCAAAACACATTTGTTTGCAGATAATATAGCCAGTAAAAGAAATTAAACCACTTTCCTATTTTTTACAATAAATCCATTTCTACTTTACTTCCCTTAAGCAAAGAAGCAAAGAGAAAGAAAGCGACATTTTAATGAACAGGATTGTATTTCTATTTTAAAACAGGTGAGTGTAAATTAGTGACTTATAGGTCATGCCATAAAGAAGTAAATATATAATGTGAAAGAGAAAAATAAGTTTAATATTAAATATAATAAACATACGAAACAAAAAAAAGTTTACATGCAGGTTTTTCAGCCTCTATTGAAGGTAATCCGACCATCAGTGTTCGTAATACTTTTGTGTATTGGTTTCCGAAACATTGTTATTCATGTAAGAATCATAAGCGATTTGAGAAAATTCTTCACCTATTATTGAAGATCATTTAAAAACCTAACAGAGTCAACCCCGCAATACATTTCTTCAATTCCTTAAGTACTCCCAAAGAACTAGAGTAAAATAACAACTGCCCTGTGAAGTTATGCAAACAATGATAACGGCGTTCTCAGCTTGATTGATTGTTTTATTAACATTTCGCTGTGAAGCAACATGAGAGCTATTAGTGAAATACCTCAAAGTTTTCAGCCTCAATAAAATGACAAAGACGACACCAGAGATAGCACCCACTCTCCTAACTTCCACACCATCTCAACGTGAAGACTTTGAGCCTCGATATATTTAATGTGCATCAGCTTTGTTGCACTATGGATCTTTAGAAAAATCAGGACTCACATACATGTTTCGAAGGAAACAATGCCGGTCATGAGTTTGTGACCATGATCGTTCAACTATCGCTCCCAGATAGAATAGTGACTTACTAAAAATAATATAAATTCATATAATAATAATACCAGTACTTTTTACCATGCTATGCCTTTATGTAATTAAAAATATACATTTGAATGAATTATACTGCATTCGTTTATATATATAATATGATTTTAAAAAATTCGAAAAGTTTTGAAACGATATTTGCGAAAGTTTCACATTAATTTCAAACGATAACATCTTGAAGTAGATTACTGACACTCTTCTTACAATAAATCCATTCTACGCAAACAAAATTTTATTTTTCTTCTCTGTATCAATTTCCGTTTTTTAATGAATGATATATACGCTCATACCACAACTCATATCAATCTAAATATGTTTATTTTTCTCTTAATCTACTTAGATATATATATATATTTAAAACACTTTTAAAACGTTTGTAATTGAATCCTTATGATCTTGTTGGGAAAAAATAACTTTTTCAATAAGCTTTCATCATGAATAGCTAACAACGTGTTCTTAATTTAAATTAGATAGTTCCTTCGTCATTTGGAGATGTATACATTTCACGTGATTGACACAAACCAAAAGCTATTAAGAGAAGAAGAAATAATCATCAGATACATTGCAGCGTACAGTAGGTCTTTGTGATTGAATTTTCTGGTCCACTCTTAAAAGTGTTTTAAATCATCATGTGTATGATAGACCCAACAAAAAGTCTCAAAGATTTTAATCTTTGGCATAGTTGATTTTTCAAAGTATTTTTTAACTCGATTTCATTTCATTCATGCTATTTTGTATACCTAAATTTTTGATTAAAATAAAAGTTCTATTTTCCTATTATAGAGTATTCTTATAATACCACTTTTTTTATTAAGCATGAATTTCTGTTTAAAAAATCCAGGTTTTTGTTTAAAATAATAGCAAATGTATTCATAACTTTTTCATTTACTAAATTTTATAAAATGAAAAAATAAAATATGAAAAATACCATCAAATTGATCGATAAATATAACCTTGGGTATTAATGAGATATCTCGGTTAATTTCTGATTGTTCTGTCGGGAAAAAAGACTACCATAACTTTTTCTTGCATAAATTGTCGGGAAAAAATCCAAGCGATAATAAAACAATCCAATTTTATCTCAAGTCAATAGATAATGTTCGGCACATACAACGAGAACTGCGAAGAATAATCAACATGAGATTAATACTTAAATCGTTCAGACATCCCTGAACATTGTTGTTTTAAAGACAGTACAAATCGATTTTCAACCATATATGTATTTCATAAATACTTTTTATGTATATTATTTTGTGCCATCTTATACCAAGAATTCTGTTATAAAAATTTTAATAGAGCATTACAAAAATTACCGTAAAATGACATATACATAACAAATACTAATCAACTATCCTCATAACAATCCTTTAAGAGTGAAAAATATAACCCCCAACCCTTTTAAGTCACTTGAACATTCTTGAGTGCATATATAAATCCCCTGACTCATACAAACATTTTGGTTAAAACATCAGAATTTCACAAAACAATTATAAATTGAATTCGAAACAGTACCCATCATAGTAAACATTCGGATTAAGAATCATCTCAATCGAGTCAAAACATTTTTCAGAATATTAATATTCCATTTGGCTTCGAAGAAAATTCAGTTGAAATGTTATCTGCTAATGGAATTCAATAAACAGTTTCAACAAGATTTCATTACAATTTCTATTTTAAAAGCTTTTCAGTCAACAAACCAATTCTTCTTACTGAAACCATAACCAACAATATTATAACACTAATGGATCGAACAACTTATGCGAACCTTCTTTATTTGTTCTGAGCCACCAATATATATTATTTATGCAAATAAAAACATTAGCTGCGAAAATTTAAATAAAATATCAGTCATTTCAGAGATATGTTGAACTTCAAAAGGATACTACATTCTTCACAGAAACAGATTCACAAAAGTATTATTGTTATTCAAATTTCTTTTAAAATAGCATTTACAAGCCTAAATGAAAAGCATTAAAGTACATATTCTCACGTTAGTAAAAAATGTATTTCATATCTTACAAAATTATTTGATTTCTGTACTTTTTCTGAGAAAATTTTACTTCCTTTTTCCCTTTTCAAAGTATATTTACATTTTTCCTTTGTGCTGACTTTACCTTCGAAGATACATTAATTTTAACTTAAAAATATTCATAATATTAGAGTAACAAAATACATAAATCTGCCATTAAAAGTAATACTCTTTTTTTAAAATGCATATTCAGTCATTCTTTTAAATATTTAACTGTTAAAATAAGGTAAAGTCTCAAAGACAGCTACATTTCTAAAGACTTTTTTAAAGATAACTATACACGTTAATAAGACACTAAAATTTTGTTTCATTTTTCTTTCGAGTCATGTCGAGTTTCGTCGAGTCGTGCTTTCAAACCTTGATGCCACCAAAGACCTGCCGTGTGGCCAGGGCTGAAGGACGTTAAATCCGTCAGGGCTCAAAGTTCTTCCATTGGCGTGGTGTCGAAGTTAGGAGAAGAGGATGCCAGCTCAGGTGTCGTTCTCATCATTTGATTGAAGTTCAGAATTACTAGGTCCGTCGCCAATAACTATCGTGTTGCTTCCAGATAATAAGATCGATCAATCTATCTTTATTTTCATCTTTGTTTCTTTTTATCCTTTTAAGACTAGTTATTTCAAAAACAAAAAGGAAAAAATTTATTATATCAGGGATTATAATTCAAAATTCATGAAACAGTCTTTTGGAATTTTGAATGCATCACAGAAATTTCATTTTAAAGTTCACTAAAATCAACGTAAAATGCAAAAATTCACTATGCAGAGGATTTTTTAAAAAAAATAATGCCAACTAATATATCCAAAATTTCCTCTCCTAACGAAAGAACACAAATGACTGAAACAAAATCAATTACTTTCTATCGAACAAAACGAATTATTTCATACAAAAACAGCATTTAAAAAAACAACACAGAGTAAAAAGCAATTAAGTTTCGAATTTACATTTCTAAACGAAACAAAGAGAAAAAAACATAAAAGTAATGAATGAAAAATTCAAATTGGAAAAAATGTCAGTGTTCATATAAAAATAAATACCATTAGAACGCTTAAAAAATGCAAGTGAAATTACAGTTTTAATCAAGCATTTCCCTCGTGTATCCATTAAATGGAAACGAAACGACAGCTGAGCGCTGGGTTCAAGAAATGAAACAAAACACAATTCATATCCACCAGATTGTGTAAATGCAACACTGTGTTTCTTCGAATTATGTTGCAGGCTTCACAAATCGACTCTTTCTGTGCTAAGTTCTAAGCGACTGATGAAAAATTCATGAGAACGGGAAAAGCAAGAATGGGCGGGGAAGAAAACTGCTGAGAACTAAGTTTTATTGTAATAAAAGAGAAAAGAATTTTCACTGCTTGCAATCTGTTTCTAGAAAATAAGAATTCATTTTAATATTAGTAGCTTCTCGCACAAATCAATGATTCTCTTTTCATCTAAACTTTTCCCCCTTACACACGCCCACGCAGATTGAATCTAAAAATGGGAAAAGAAATTAAAATCATCTTTGTATTTTTATTCTATTTCCAACTACAAATCACAGAAAAGAGTTATTATATTTGTTTCAGTTTAATTCTTAAGTTTCTACTTATTTCATTTTTTTTCTTTTGCTAATCGTATTAAATGGCGATGTTTGATGTATATTGGCAGTGCGATATCTGTGAATTAACTTTTGCGGAAATGCTAATGAAATTTAATGTTTTATCTTCACGGTGACTTTTCAATTCGTAATCAAAAGTTTTTCTTTTGTTTCAAGAGCGAAAAAAATCATTTGTCCCGGAAAGCCTTCTGGTCAAATGCTCAAAATTATTAATAAACTTTTTATCATTGTGCATGTTCTGAGATGAAAGATAAAGATAAAACAATTAATAGTTTTTTGCAAAAGTCACTGCTAAAAAATTTATGCATATACTGATTCCCTAATAGGGTTTTTTTTTTATTAAAAAGTTAATATTTAATGGAACTTTAACTTTTGACTTAAGTTTATCTTTTGATATTAATTTATTTTCATAAGTTTTCCACAATTAAAAAAAGGAAATAAGAAAAACTCATATTGAATTTCTTTCGGTTATTAAGTGTGCACTTCATTCTGATTTAAATTCTAACACAAGAATAATTGCAATTTCTTCCATTTATTATGATTTCATATAGGAGAATAATTTACTCCGCATCCATTTAGTTAAAAAAATGTGCACAATTATGTTTATAAATATTTAACCATTCAGTTATATAACTTTTTTTTCAAGAAAATGAATTGGTAGAAATACATTTTCTTGTTATTTTTTTCAAATGTTGCAGTTTTGACAGGTTTCACTTCTCAATAACGTATTATAATATATCATAAAGCAATGTAATATGCAAGGATATATTACACAAATTTTAAAAAATTAGAGATATATCTTATTTCCCCCTATTGGAATAACTCAGAAATATATAAATTAACAAACATGTATTTTTTTTCTGAATAATTTTTTCCTATATTTGTAATACTTATACCGTAATCTGTAAGCTGCAAAGCAAATTACTAACATTCATTAATTAAGAAATTATTAATATTTCAATGAAAGTCTTAACATTAATTTCTGTAAAATACTGTACAAAATTTTTAAAATACAATTTTTCACCCTTTTTCAACTAAAAAAAATGTTTTGGGAAATAAATTACAGATATTGTACAGTGTAGCGTTTTAAAAATAAAAACACGTAATATTTTTGTAACCAAATACTGAGATTACAAAATATTTAATGGAAAATAAATTCAAATCAGATCTAAAGTTATATTATCAACTAGTGAGATATTATAAGTCTTTTAAAAAAAATCACATTTTTGCAATGTTACAAAATTCATAGTTAGAACAATTTACATTGATAAATAAGACTTTCTTGTAGGATTCAGTAATACTTGCAAGCACAGATTTGAATTCTTTATATAACTGATAATTCTAGAACAATACTCGTATAGTATACTTGTTTATGTTTAAATAATAAGTAATATCACATATTAGTTTTTAAAAGTGTGAATTTTTAAAATCTCTTATAAATTTATAAATGAAAAACCAATAGCACGCCGTATAAATTTAAAAAAGAAAAATAAATTTAAATTTCGTAAATATATTAACAATCAGGAAAAAATGACTAATATTTTTTAAAAAAAAACATGGGTAAGTTTTAGAATTGCTTAATGCGAATTACCATTGTACAACAGTGTCATAAATAAATATTAGAATTCCCAATAAAAAAAATTAATTAATGTATAAATGTGAAAAGAAAAATATTCATTCCAATTTACTAATCTAAATAAATCCCAATATACTTTAATGTTAAGGAAAGATTATAAATAAACAAAAATTATTTGAGAAAGGAAATATTTCTGCATGAACAGAATTACTTATGGAGGGTAACATTTACTTACAAATCTGCTGCGAATCCAGACTTAGAGAATACGAGTTTATTTGCTTTTCAACCATGATAAGAGAAGGAAAAGTAATGAAATATATTTCACTACTTGAATGATGCAATATTTCATGAATCCTTTCCATACAAACGATTCAATAAATTAAAGAAAGGATTCCTTATCATATTTTGTGTATGTGTATGCTTTCAATCTTCTGAAAATGGATTATATACATGATTATTAAAAAAAGTAAATAAATAGTATTTAAAAAATTTAAATTAAGTGCTGAGATATGTAGCTTTACATACGTCCGTGTGCTTAGGAGCAACCAAAAAATAGCACAAATTACCAGATTCTCTTAATAAAATATATTTAATGAATATAAAACTAAACTACAGAACAATGAGTAACACACGATGGATATTCCGAAAGTAAGGTTTGTCCATTTTTTCACAAGGAAAATTTATTGCCAAAATAAAATAAATAAACCATGTTCGTATGAATTATATATCTTGCACTATTTTTGGATATAGTCGCAATCCACATCGAGACATTTGTCCCAGCTTGCAATCAGTTCGAAGAAACCACTTTGTTAAAATTCGGTGCCTTGCGATGCAAGGAATTATCGCACAGCCTGATCCCATCTCTGTGTTGTTTTGGTTGGACGACTAATACGCAATGTGGACGTCACGTATGCTACGTGGACGTGGTATCGTTATACACCTATCCTCTAACACTATGTTCTGTACTCTAGTAATGTTGTTTTTATTCGTGGAAGTGGAGGGACGCCTTCTTGGATCTTCATTCTCTACCCTCAGTCTTCCTTCACTGAACATGCAACACCAGCGTCCAATCATTTGAAGAGACGTGACCCGTTCAAAATATACAGTCGGTAGGCGTTCATGGATGACTAGTCCCACATCCTAATTCATGCCGGATAACAGTACTCACTTCCATTGCCTACCACGTTGTCAGTCATGTCTCGGGCGCGATGGTCCGCTGCTACTCTTGTTTTCTTCTTCACTCTAAACATGCATCATTCCTCCTCCATTAACGCTACTTCTCTCGTCACACTCCCAATGGACATGGATTCTTATAGCGGTAATTTGTTTCATTTGGTATACCATCTGCTCTTTCAAAAAATGATGAAACTTACTTTCGGAACATCCCTCGTAATAGTTAGACAAGTAAAGAAATATCAGATATAACACTAACAAAGAACACTTAAGTCCTTGAGATTACTTGCACCGGTGCCCCTGTATAGTTCGGTTTTAGGGGAAGGTAATTCTCCTGGCCATCCACTCCGACGTGCGCCCTCTAGTATTTAAGGGCCGCAGTCTGTGGATACTTTTCACTCGCACACATATTCTATTATTTTACATAAAAAGCTGTTTTGTTCACATTTCAGATCGGTTTTAATTTGAACGACGAAAATTAAAATTGAAATTTTGAAATTAAAAAAACGACGAAATTAGAATTTTTTTATTTTTTTCAAATGTTTTTTTGTCGTATTTATATAAAATCATCTGTTTTAATTTTTAAATAAATATAAATCACTATAGTGTTCGTTAATTTTATATTTATTTATCGTAATGCTATTTTATTAATTTTTTCACAACTCTCGGCATTATATTATCATTTCCATGCCTTAATATGTCATGATACAGATTTGATATAAATGTTAAAAAAAAAGAAATCCCTCTATTTAAATATTTACAAAAATTTTATACACATTCTACATCATTAAACTAATAAAAATGAAAAACTAAAATTGCATGAAATAATAGCTACTGAAATTTGAAATTAGCATCATCGAATTCAGATATTTTCATTGAAATGTATTCGAAACAATACCGCGAATCGAATTTAAATTGTATTATAGTTTTATTTAAAAAACGCAGAGAAAAAAATTAATGTTATCATTATGTCGCATAAGCAGGATATAACTACGTAGTGTTAGTACTTTTAACGATTTTTCAGAAGAAAAAAAACAAATAAAATTACGTCATTAAATTAACTGATGTATTACAGATCGTCATATTAACTACAATGCAGTCGTGCAAATTCTATAGTAGAGAACATGTAATTCAAAAATATTTACATATGTAGTTGAGTATTCATTTAATCTCCAAACACTGTTGCTTACTTTAAACATTTTATTTCGGATCACAGTTGCTCATATTTTTCAGCATTTCTGAGAACTAATTTAGTCGAGCTTAATTACATTAATCTCTAGGGCGTGGTCACTTTTAAAATATTGATGAGAGAATGATCACAGAGAGGGGGGTTTCTTATATATATGAAGTGCTTTTTATATAATTCAATGAACTTTTATGTTTCTAATCAAGATATAGTTCATGCAATCTGGTATTCCATGGTTCGAACATTTATCATCCGGTACAGATTGAAAAGAATGAGAGACGAATAAGTTTTATAAGCCATAAGAAGCCTAGGTTCAGAAGCTAGAAATGGATGAACATGAAGCTAAAGTGTCGTGAGGACCAGCTTCTTATACATTAAATATGCACATTAATAAAATTAACCAAATATCTAACAAAAAATACGAATCCGTAGGACTCATAAATTCATGAATAATTCATTAAGAATTTTTGAAGATGTCCAATAATCACGGAAGCAACGCGATTTTAGGTACTTTTTAAAACATTAACTCTCAAGTGTAAGTAACTTGCTTTAACTATCATTGTACAGAGTTAATTTTTCTTTTCTGCTGTTTATTTTCTCAAAACAAAAAAGAATATTCTAATTAATTAAGTTCAATGTTGGAATTTAATTTTTGTAGTTGCTAGAATGAGAGACGAAATATATTTTTTCAAATATTTATATCGTCTGCACAGATTCAGAATGGGCACAAACACATTAAATACGTGTTTTAATACCTTAATTTTTTTATCTTCAGAGAGATTTATTTCTGATATTCTCGTTAAAACTATATTGACGTTCAATAATCCGGTAAATCGATAATCCGACACGGCCGTGGTCCCGAACGTGCCGGATTAAAAAGCACTTACTGTATTCGGAAAATAATTTTATAACACGAGCATTATTTTCAAGTTCCTTTACATCGTTTTATTTTGCTAACAATTTGCTATTTTAACTATAACCATATGTTTTAAATAAAAGATTAATATAGCAACAGTTTCTTCGCGTGAAATTATTTTAATTAAGTAAGATTAAGTATTTGCAATTTTTCTTTGATTTCAGGAGGTATTTTATACTAATGGAAGAAAGAGAATTATTCTTTTATATTATTACACATGTTTTGGTTTATTACAAAATTTTAATGAGCAAACATTTGTTCTGATAATTAGTCTTTATGTGATTTTATGTTTCTGTAATACATACTGATTGTCAAACAAAAAGTTGCACCCAGAAGGAAACAATGAATATAAATGCAAATCGAGAAATTGTTTCGTTTCTGTTATACATGCAAATGATTAAAGTCGGTCCAATGATGCCAACAAACATGAGACTTACCACACTACTAAGAATCTTTAAAAGGTTCTCTAAAAGAAAGTAATTTTGATTCTGACCAGTGTGTTTAGAGATTTAATTTATAACTTTGAAGTTTAAAATGCCGTTAAGAAAACAGCAGCCATTCGAACAGTTGGATGCCTTTGCGAAGAGTCGCATCATAAGACAATAATCATTCATGAAGGTGAATGGTCATTCCGTCGGATTGCTCATCATATTGGTCACGCAGATGTTACAATTTCTCGCTGTTGGCAGAAATGAATAGGAGGAAATTCGCTTGCAACAAATAAGTTCGGGGTATCTTTTACAAGTATTGAAGATCGGGAAATTACCAGGCAAACGCAACACCCACCAATACCACGATTCCGGACATAATGCAATTAGTGATGTTCTCTCTGCATCATCCTGTAAGTGCCAGTACCATTAGAAAATAGTTGCATACTTCTGTATTGTTTGTATGAAGATTATTACTGAGATTACCCCCGACACTGCAGTAATGTTTCCAGAAACTGCAACGGTGCCACGAAGGAACAGAATGGAGCAATGCTTTATCAATGGAGCAATGCAAGAGTGGAATGGAGAAATGCTTTATCATGACTCCATTCCACTCTTGGTTTTAACATGTTAAGGATGATAAACGTACCCATGTGTGGAGGCAATACGATAAACGTCACGATGAACGATTTGTAGTTATTTCTTAAACATCCATACAGCAAGTACGATTTAATACGATGCCCGATCACCTTCGGATTTCGTCAGAGTTTCTTTGGTGGATTAAAGGTGCGTTTGGGAAATTTGAACGGGGTCATTCATTTTGCATATAGCCATTCCAATCCTTTATTTCATCAAAAGAACGTTCATGCTCATACCTCTGCCAACAAAAGAACTTTCCTTGCAGCCACAGACATAATGTAGAGGCAAAGCTGTCACCCATACAAAACTTATGGTATGCTGCACACCGTTCTGTTAAAGACTCCACCACTAACACAAAATTTGCAAGATCCACGTGCCGAAGTTCAATCTGCTTGGAATGAGTTGAGTCAAGAAAGCGTAAAAACTGTCTATTATTCCATGCTACGGCGTGTGGTAGAATGCGTAAGAAATAATGGTGGTCTAGCATCCTATTGAGAGTTATAATGATTTTGTATTTTGGCCACTAAATTTTGTCATACTTATGCATTTATTTTTAAAAATTTCTTCCTGTTGGTGAGTACTAGCTTATACTTTCAAATATCATTTTATTCTGACTATTCCTCTACGATACAACTTTTTTTGACGATGATTATATTTATGATTTATGATCATATTTATATTTATGATCAAAAATAGGATTTTTCAATCCATCTAATTACATTTTCAAACACTTTTATATGCAGCAAATCTGTGTATCTTAACAATTTAATTACTTTTTAAATGATCGTTAGTTATCTGAACGTTCAAATTTTTAAAAAAAGACATTTGTTGTTTATCCTTCATCAAATATATATATATAGTTCTCCATATACTTCTTTCGATAGATTTTAATTATTCTCAACCTTATAATATAAATTCTTCCACTTACACTTCTTACAACACATTAGATTTTTTATTTCTTTCATGTTTTATCCCATTCTTTTCATTTAATAAGACAATTCAAAATAAAACTCTCGTATTACAATGTTTCAACACTAACGATCAAAATATATTTGATTTTCACTTCGATGAGTCCAAATAATTGAATGCTAAGCCTCTAAATAATTTCTTTCGTGTATCACAAAAACCAAATCTTGAAACTTAAATCGACAATTATAGTAATTGCGATCATAATTATTTTTATCTGAATAACATCATTTATCATTCTAAAGTAAAAAATGAATGTCTTTACTTCTGTGAAAAAAAACAGTTGCCTTAACAAAGATAGCAACAAATCGCGATTCAAAATTATTCTACTACAGAATATATATAGTCGTTCCTATTTTTTCTGTTTTTCAAACTTAACGTGACCGGAAACTTTACCATCTCCCTTCGTGACTCTATTCGAACAATAAAAAGAAAAAAATTTAATCGATTTTCGCTGGCATCATATTATTTTTTTCCATCGAAACGAACAAGAAAATAACCTGAATTTACCCCTAGCGCGACTCACCGAAAAGAATCACTTCATATTTCTATCACGTCGACTGGCAACGTCCTCCAAAAGCAGACGATGACTTGATAGGCACCAACTGATGGGAAAAGACACTTTGGAATAGAATTTGCGACGGAACTGGGGGAGAGAGAGAGTCAAAAACAAAACAGGAAAAAAAGCAAGTAGGGTATCAAAAGATGGACGTACAGGTTAGAAACACGGTACCGTGGTGTCCCTCACCTTTAAGAGTTGGGAGATTGCCTATTAAATTGGACAGGACACTTCGCCAAGATAAAAAGGAACAAAACTTAGCACGTAAAAGGGCTCTTAAAGCTAATCACGCCCAACATCTGAGCCACAAGGCGCCGTAGGTATATTTACTTACATTTTTAAGGGCTCTTTTTAAGTTGGACACACTAAGTACAACATGCTGAGAGGAATAGGCGAACAGTTAAGTGTAGCATCAATCACAAACTAGGTGTTTGTGTTTTACTTCTAAAAACCGGTTAGGGGTTGGATTGTAATTAGAAAGCATCCTAAAGTTTCACTGTTTACGATGTAGTTAAAAGATTTTCAATTTAGTAACTGTAGATGTATAAGTATATAAATTTGGAATAAGAAAGGAAGGGCTACAACAGAATACTAAGCTTTTATTTGAAAGATAGAGTATCCATCCTTGCGCTCTTACACATTTAAAAATGCAAAAATGTTCTATGAGTTTCAATTCTTACTATCAAAAGGATTTTTTGCATAACATTTCTTTTCGTTTCTGGTTTAAAATATTATCTGAAACATTCTCAATACTTTAGTAAAAAATTTATAGTATTATAATTCAAGAATAAAATTATTTCAACATCTAAATTTCACATATCTGAAGTCTATTCGGCTCAAAATATAAGATGCGCAAAAGTAAAGAATGAATGCAATTTTTCGATTATAGTTTTTATTTTAGTATTGAATATATCTTGAAACTGCTCGAATTTGAGGTTCTAAAAACTCATTCTAGAATATTATGTAAAAATTATCACAAAAAACTGACTAAGATTTTTTTATAATAAAAGCAATTAGTCTGTGTAAAGTTTTATTACTTCTTATACTTAACATCTTCTTAAATATCAATTAAGATACTAACTAACTAATCTTCCTGAAGTTTTATTATATAATTAAAAGTTTAGATAATATTTTGAATTTCGACGATTAACTTATATAATGTTGGTAACTTATCATCCTTTTATCTGTTTGAATTCTATGTTTTTTTTATCAGTTTTGATCAGCCATGTATTATGCATATGATTTATGATAAACTCTGATAGGTTGGGAAAAAAAAGAAAAAGACTTACCTCAAAAGTATATTCAAAATATCTTTCTTTATTAAATGTATCTATTGTAGAAACTATTGTCCATAATACTTTGAAAAATTTTGATAGTGAATGGGAATTTGATATTAAGAAATTCATTGTTAAGATATAAATGTATGTTTAATATTTCTTCCTACTGTCAATTGCGGTCATCAAAAAATGGAATACCTATAATAAATTCAGAAATTTTTATCACTACTCGGTCGTCACAAGATTTCATTTCAGCAAACGATTAATCTGCGAAACATTCAACATTTTTTTCATTATTCAGTTACATTTTTTCAACATTTTTTTCATTAGTTAGTTATAATCCTTTAACTAACTAACTTCTAATTATTTTTTTATTTCAGAATAACGCACAACACAGAAGACTATAAAGAGTATTTTTTGAATTAATACTATTAGTTAAAACAAATTGCTCAGAACTTTTTTGCAAAAACCGCATAATGAGTAGCTCATTAAGCAAGAGTTATAAAGAAATATGCTACCTCTCTTGACGCTTCAAAACTGGGAGTCGTAACTTTTTTTTGATACTTCTTAAATTATTATAGAAAATTATCCGTAGTTTTGGATATAATTAAAACTTTTAAGATGCTAGTATATACGGAATCAAAAAATTGTCATTAAATAACTGAGAAACTCATTTAACATTACACATGACCCAATTTTTAAACCAGCAGAACTCTGAAACTTTAAAGCTGAATCACTTAAAATTTGAAATTTTGGTTTATTTTATGTGAAATCAATTTCGCCTTAAAAAGGCAATTCATAACGAAAATTTTTTTAAAAGTTGACTTATTATGTTAATTGGTTGATATACATCAACATCGTAATTTAATATACTTTTTGAGCTGTTTACAATGACGTTAAATTTGGAACGATGCAAAAAGAATTGAAAAAAATATCAAGGTGTATTCTTCATTATTGCTGTACATATGACTTCTAATTGTTTAATTTTATATATATATAAAATTATATATATATATATATATATATATAGCGTACCTTAGGGGATGCAAAGGGCCATATGCACCCCCTCAAGATTTTTTTTCGAAATTGAAATATTTCTGGATTATTTTTATTATACTATTGTAGATGTTCTAAACTTTTTTTTCTCCACGTGTTTAAATTTGTTTTCATCACGAAGAGAAAAAAAAAGATTCATCTAACTTATTCTAGAGAAAAGAATAGAAAAATATTTGTAGTCTCAGAGCAAGCGCCTTTGCATCTGAGTTTATAAATGGGGAGAGGGGATGAATTGCTATAGAAAATAGCTCCTCCCCTTTCCCAAATTTTGAGTATCAACAGCCACATATGTGTTTTCAAGCGCTTCATTTTATAATGAAAATGTGAAGAGGAAATTTTGATATAATTTACAATTGAAATACCCATGGCTCACTTACTCTAAAATCAAAGATAAAATTTACTGTAAATATTGCGTAGTTTTTGCCAAGGAATATCTGGGCAAATCAAACAGTCAACCATTAGGACTATTAATGAATTATACTTTTCGTTACTGGTGCAAATAAACCGAAAAAATCAGGAAACATCAAGGGAAGAAACATCACACACATTCTTTAATCAATTCTGACAATTTAAGGAGTAATGTACAAGGGCGTAAACATGTTTTTATAGATATTATAGATACTGCCTGCGTTCAGCAAGCAAAATAAAAAAATAAAAAAAACTTAGTCACATTATAAAAGCAGAAATTTTCTGTGATAGAAATGAATTTCTTTTTTAGAGATCATGGTAAATACGGCCAAATTAACGGAACAGATGAAAGCAAGCGGCATAACTACAGCCATGGGAATTTCCGTGAATTGCTTAAATTCCAAACTGATGCAGGATCATTAAAAATAATTTCCTAATATTGTATATAACGTCTAAAATGCAAACCTAAATTATACATGCTTTTAACGAAAAAAATTTGATTGAAAAAGTAAATTCAAGCAAATGATTTTCTATTATAGTGGATAAAACCGCAGATATTTATTTGATAGGGCAAGTCGCTTTAAGTGTAAGATTTGTAGAAAGGGAGGATAACAAATCCTTACTGGCTGAAAATATTTTACATTTTTTATGCTAATAATTTCAACACGCTGAAAAGATCTAGCAAACAAAATTTTGAAAACTTTAGAATCATTAGGTTTAGATTTAAGATGCCTAAGGGGCCAAGAATATGATGGTGCTGATGCCATGTCTGGAGCTTTCAATGGTATACAAGTCAAAATAAGAGAAAAACTCCCATCAGCACTGTATGTACATTGCGCTTCTTATTCTTTAAATTTGACTATTTCCGACGCTTGCCAAATTAAAGATAATAGTGATTACATCGGAGTCATTGAAAAATGTTATTCGTCCATGAACACTCGTCAAAGAAATAGTGATTTGTAAGATAGTATATTAGAGCTGCGCCCTCCTTCCAGGTAAAAGCATTGTAAAAATTGTCTCCTTCGCGTTGAATATAGCGACATAAATCTATTATAGTGATGGTGGAATTATTTCATCCTTTAGTTTATGCTCTTGAATTAATTGGAAATTGGTATGATAAGGATTCAACCCCTGGGGTCTATATTCTCTTAAATTAAAAGAGAAGTTTTAATTTTATCATTACTTTATTTTCGATAGAAAAAATAATTTCACTTGCATTTGCCTTATCTAGAGTGGCCACGGAAGCTTAGTGGTCATGATTTCGGATTCGCGGCCAGCAGTTTTCATCGAGTCGTGAGTTCGAGCCTTGGCCACTAAAGATATGCAGTGAAGCCGGGGCTGATGCGCTTTAAATATGTCGAGGCTCAAAGTGTTTCCGTTGGCGTGGTGTGCAAATTAAGCGAGGAAGGTGCCAGCTCAGGTATCTCCCTCGTCACTTGACAGAGGTTCAAATTACGAGGTCGGTCGCCAATAGCCCTCGAGTTTCTACTAGAGCTACGTTAATAAGCCAATCTATCAAAAGCTATCATCCGGAATTCTGCAACCTAAAGCATGAACCTCGTTGTTGCAGTACAACTGAGCGACGATATCGTAAAGGAATGATTCGCAGTAATAAGAGACTGAATTCAATTCTATTTTCCTTAATTCGAAATCTACTTTTAAAAAAATAATAGATGAAGGCTATAAAACTATTCTTCACCGACAAGCAAAGAAACAAACTCATCATTTTACTATTGCAACAGAATTATCCTCCGAATCTAATTTTAAGATAGCAATTTTTAATCAATTTTTGGATGGTGTAAATTTTCATTTCAAAGAAAGATTCACAAATTAATTATATGTTCATTAAATGTTTTACTAATACCGTAAAATGACCTCATATTTCCAGACTAAAATAAATTAGAAATTCTAACAGAAACGCACTCTTCAGATTTTTTAGATTACAGTATTAGTATTTTGACAACAGAATATCAGCTATAGAAAAAGAAGTTTCTGGCACAACAGACTTCGTGACTGCAAAAAAAGCTTTACGAGAGTGAAATGTAGATATTTTGCCGAATGCCCATTAACTTTTAAGAATTTTGATCATCTTGCCTGGTACAGCCCGTACTGATGAAAGATCTTTTTGAACAATGAAATATTTTTAAAAAATCTACTTAAAAAACAATAAATCTGAAATGCGTTTAAATGGATTTTATTTGTTATTCATATATTAACACATCGATCAATAACTCCCGAGACTAACCCAGAGATGGCGCTCGTAGTAAACCAGTAACCAGGTCTTTCTAGAGTACTAACCTTTGCTTGAAACGTGTCAAAATTTTAAAAAAGGAAAATTCTACACATATTAGTTTCTACATAATAATATTTATTCTTCTGTTTATGTTTTCTTAAAATTATCAAATTTCTCCACTTACAAATATATTTTAACACATCGATCAATAACCTGAGTCTAACATTGAAAACAACATTTTTTTTTTGCAAAAATTTTTTTTATCAACATAACCTTTTGTTAATCACCTTTAGGTGATACAATCGTTCCAACGCTTCTTCCAATTCTTTTTTTTTTTTTTTTTTTGCAAGAAATCTTATTGCGAGTAAATAGCGATAAACAGCTTCTGAATAATCGACTCGCTGGCTGTTTTTGTTCCATCGAAAGCAATCGCGGCACCCACTTGAAAACCTTTTCACTTCACTTCAAAAACTTTTTCCTGGTCCGATCGAT